>JAULBY010040666.1:0-13532 GCA_032358315.1 Ophiocytium majus
CCCCCCCCCCCCCCCCACGTACTTAACACATACTGCATTGTCCTGAGCATCGCCTTCTTGTTGGCTAGCAGCAGGGATCAGCACGTTTGATCACGCTTTCTCTAGTCTTGCGACAGCACGCCGTGTGCACAGGGCTTGGCGCGTCCTGAGCGGAGACTTTATGAAAGTACATTGTGGTTTGAAGTACATGCACATACTCCACACAGAATAGCAATGGTCTACCATGCATGCCAGGAATGAATTTGGGCACTGACAGCCCCACTGCATGAGCCCTTACAAGTCGTGGACTGCACACACGCAAGACCCCCCCCTCTGAACACACCACTACCCCCCCCGCCCCCCATGCCATGCCCTACAAATGCACTTTCGCATGCCAACTGGCTGGGTAAGCCCCCCCCCCCCCTGCTACAGCAGCATTGCACCAGCATGTCAGCTGGCTGGGTGGAAGCTGGGCTGGGTGGCACTGAAAGCCCAGTTGCCAGTGTTGGCCATTGAAATGGGCTAGGTAAGACCCCCCCCTCCGGCCCTGCCACTGGCCCTGCTGACCGCACTTGCGTTTTTCTTTTTTTGTGAGCCGTGCTGTGGGATGCTGCTACTTGCTGTGCGTGTGAGTGCGCTCCCTGCACACCCGCACTTTGTGTCATGTAAATATATGAAGTACATGGTGTGTTTATGAACGTATTACGTGGCACTTCAAAGCGCAATGTACCCATGACATGCGTATCTCTACGAAGTTTCAGTACATGGCACCAGGTGCAATATATTCCTGGTATATACATACTGTATGAATGGCGACGACGACCACTAAGTTCATTGTGTGGTGCGCCCTCGCAGGTGATGACAACCACGGGTGTCCGAGCCTGCTAACAATGCTACACTTCGAAGTGTAATTGTATACACGTGTACCTCAGTACTACTATAATTATATACACTTCAAGTCAAGTAGTATGTTTATTATTCCCAATCAGCTCCATGCGTGGCTATCAACATCATTAACACCTATGTATGGTATGGTAACTAACCTCTACTGTGTGCTGTGTCTGCCACAGGCATGCGACAACCACGGCTGCAACGGCTGTGAGCTGTCTCTGCCACGGACGTGCGACAACCTTGCATGACCTGAGGCTGCTACCCACACTGTCGCTAATCAACTCCGTGCGTGGCTATCAACATGAATATAGTACTTGCAAATACCTAACCTCTACTGTGTGGTTTACCCTCTGCTGTGTTGTGTCTCTTTCGCAGGCGTATGACAACCACGGGTGCAACGGCGGACTGCCGAGCCATGCGTTTGAGTACATTGCGTCCGCGGGCGGGCTCGACACGGAGGACGCGTACCCCTACCGGGCCGAGGACGGCGTGTGAGTGCCTGTGCCGCCCAATTTGTGCACAACATCCTATGACAAATAGAAATTCAAGTCGTCTTATACTTAGAAGTACGGTACACCAACGAAAAATCTTTTTGAAGAAGCATTTCTCTGCCGCGGGCTCAACACGGAGGACGCGTACCCCTACCGGGCCGAGGACGGCGTGTGAGTGCCTGTCTAGCCCCACATCTCACCTTCAAGGATATGTGTACTTCAAAAGTACTTCGGAAGTACTTCAGAAGTTCTTTAGAAGTATACAATAGTGTATGTGTTCACACAGAGGACGCATACCCCTACCGGGCCCAAGACGGCATGTGAGCGCGTGTGCCGCCCAATTTGTGCACAATACCCTTTAGCGAATAGAAGTCCAAGTAGAAATTCAAGTCGTCTTGTACGATGTACCAAAGAAATTCTTTTGAAAAGAAGCATTTACCTGCCGCGGGCTTGACACGGATGACGCGTACGCGCATCGGGCGGGGGACGGCGTGTGAGTGGCGGTCCCGCCCACGCCTCTCAACTCCCATTGGCTGGTGCGTATGGTTATGTCTCTGTCGGTGCAGTTCCTGATGCCTCTCGTCAGTACAGACTGCACGTTTGTGTCTTTGTGCTTCACTTTTGCTGGCCTATGCGCCCGCCGCGTGTGTGCGTTCGGTGCGGCCGCATGAACTGTCACATGAACTGTTGCAGCGCGAACTGTGAAGTGCGTGATGCGTGTGCGTGCGTGGTGCCGTCGCCTGATCCGTTGCGTGACCTGTCTCGTGAACTGTGAACTGTACGCAGCTGTGAGTACAAGCCCGACGCCGTGGGCGCGACCGTCCACGCGAGTGTCAACATCACCTTCCAGGTATGGGTACCTGGGTTTACTTGGGTCATGCCATGGGCTCCCAAGGCATGTCTTGTGTAAACTACCCGGGGTTTACTTGGGTCATGCCATGGGCTCCCCTGGCATGTCTTGTGTAAACTATACTTGAGTTTCTGGCACATCCAGTGTACACATGATACCTGGGTATACTTAGGTAGCGCCAGGGCTCCACTTGGGTTTTCTGGCATGTCCCGTGTACAGTACCCAGGTATACTTGGGTGTTTTCCCCCCGTTCCCCTAAACTTTCTGTTGCATCCCATGTGCAGTACCCGGCTAATAACACCATGGGTAAGCAGGCCATATGCATCGGGGGGGGCCATGTTGGTGGTCTCTGATGACAGTAGCTGATTATTGTTATTGTACACCTAATATGGTAACATACTTCAACACGTACAGTACGTGAACATGTACCGTATACTTATGTTTGCCGATGTTTGTACCGAAATCATGTGGTTCCATACTGCTTTCTGCAGGACGAGAAGGAGCTGGAGGAGGCCGTCGGCAGCGTGGGCCCCGTGTCTGTGGCCTTTGACGTGATGGACGATTTCAAGTCCTACGCGGGCGGCATCTACAGCCGCGACGACTGCGGCGACGCCCCGGACGAGGTATGCCGCTGCTGAGCACTGCTGCTGCTGCTGTTGCTGACTGTCCTCCCGATGCAACCGCAGCTGCCAGCCGCCACCACTGTTGCCGCTGCCGTGGCAGCGGCGGCGGCGGTGTGTTTCTTCTGCTTGCGTGCGGAATGTGCAGCTGCGACGACTGCGGCGACGACCCAGACCAGGAAAGTGCTGCTGCCGCCACCGCCTTCGCTGCTGCTGCCACTGCTGCTGCCACTGCCGCTACCGCCGCCGCAGCGAAACCGCTGCTGCTACTGCCACTACCGCCGCCGCTGCCACCACTGCTGCCGCCGCAGCCGCTGCTGCCGCCGCTACTGCCGCTGCATCGGCCAATGCTCATTGGTGCTCGCACAGCAAGAACGGCCGCCGACCCCTGCGCATGCCGAATGATGCCACGCCCGCGCTGCCGCGTGTCCCTTCTGTCCCTCCTGTGGTGCTGCTGAGCACATGAATCACATGGAGCTGCTGCCGCCGCCGCCGCTGCTGAGCACAGCGGCTGACCCACGCGCATGCCCCGCTGCCGTCGCGTGGCGTCCCTCTTGTGGTGCTGCTGAACAGGTGAACCACGCAGTGCTGCTGCCGCCGCGCCGCTGCTGAGCACAGCGGGCCGTGCTGCTGAGCACAACGGCTGACCTGTGCGCATGCCCCGCTGTCGCCGCGTGGTCTCCCTCTGCTGAGCAGGTGAACCACGCAGTGCTGGCGGTGGGCTTCGGCAAGTGCAAGCACCATGGCAAGTACTGGATCATCAAGAACTCCTGGGGCGTGGACTGGTGAGCGTGGGTAATTAATATTAAAATCATAATAATGAATATAATTCATTACAAATATAATAATGGGGATATTAGACACCCGCTGCTGACGCCCATTTTCAGTAGCTTGTACTACTAGTACTTCGTAGTATGTTGGTATGCCCGTGTACATCTGAGGTAGTTTTATTTACTTGCACTTGGGGCGTGCAAGAGCCGCAAGGTGTTTTGTGGGGGTAGTCACCGTGGAGAGATTGGCTGTCTGCTACGGATGCCATGTGTGCAACGCAAACGGGCTATGCGAAACCTACAAAGCCCTCAAGCGCGGGCAGCGCTGAGGGGGCAGTTTCTGAGGTAGTATATACTTCAAAGTATGTATGGTTATATACGTGGGGCACGGGCTGGTGAGTGTGACCAACTGGGAGTGCGGATGCCCGCTGCTGACGCCCATTTTGGGGTAGGTTTCATGTGGTACGCGCAGTTTTGATTACTTTGCACTCGTTGGCGCGCAAGAGCCCAGGTCATGCACGCCAGCATGAAACCATGGCGATGCATCGACACGCATGAGGTAGGGACTCCAGACGGCGGTTTATCCTATGGCGGGCCGGCCTGCCCACTCGGACGCCCCGCATGTAGGCACACCCACAGCCATGCACAGTATGCACAGTAAGTGAGTACTTTGATTGAAGTACGTTGTACCGGGTAGTTGTAATCGCAAATCAGTAGGTCATGATTACTGTACGCCACCACTTGGTGCATGTACGTGTACATGTATGCCAGTTACTAATAACTGCTGCTGCGTATGCCGCGTGTGCCCGCCGCACAGGGGCGACAAGGGCTACTTCAAGATGCAGCGCGGCGAGAACATGTGCGGCATCGCGGACTGCGCCAGCTACCCGCAGCTGTAGAGGGCGACCCGCCCCTCGCTGCTCAGCAGCAGCTGCTTCGTCTTCTGCAAGCCACTGATGACCACAACAGCAGACCGCACCACAAGCAGTGGCAGCACCAGCAGCAGTGGCAGCAGCAGCAGCGGCGGCAGCAGTGGCGACAGCAGCAGCAGAAGCAGCGGCAGCAGTGGCGACAGCACAGCTCCGCAGTGGTGGCCGACAGGTGGCGGCACGGCGGCAACGGACGCTTCCCCGCCCAGGTCACTGAACGGCCAGCATGTGCATCAAGCTGCCGGCTAGCTGCTCCCCCTGTGGTAAACACTGCTGCTGATGTTTCGAGTGGCTGCGCCAGCTAGCCTCCCCGCCTGTGGCAGCAGGCACCGCGGCTGATATTTCGACAGCCTTTTCGGCGGCATGCATGCTTGTGGGGGGGGGGAAGCGGGGGGGGGGGGCTTTTGTACACGTATACTTTGCAGTACATACCTTGCGTAGGCCCCAGCGGTACATACACGGGGTGTCGAGTACACAACTACGCACTCAACCACTGCCGTGCTATGCACACTCGATCTGTACCACGAGCGGTGGGAGGTGCGCGTTGCCAAGCCGTGTGCTCCGACGTGCCACCACTGGTGCAGGGCGCACTGTGGCGAGGGCGGCGTGCTAGCAGGGAAGCAATGTGGAGGCTTGTAAACATGGCAGGGTGTTGTGAACGCGCAATGTGGATTCTCAAGGGCTCTGTGCGGTTGCTTTGCAGTGCGTGCCTGGTGCGGACCATGACTGCGGTGTTGTGTGCCGCAGCGGCGCCCGCCGCCTCCGCGTACATGCTCCCACTCAATCCCGCCTCTTCGCTGTCGCCTTGCGTGGCTGCTCACTGGTGTGAAATCTGCAAAGCACCGGGGAAAATTGGCGTTGGAGTTGTGCCTAGAGCTGCGGCTGATGCTGCAGTTGTGAAATGTGCAAACAGCAGCACCGGCGAGCCGCAGGCGCGCTGCTACACCTGGTGTATGGACCGGTTTTGCCTCGGTACGTACTCTGTGATACTGAATACATCTATACACACACACATGTACTACTACGTAGTGTGTGTATATACTTCGAGTATACGTAGTGTGTACATACTACGTAGTTTAATTTATTTGCACTTGGGGGCGTGCAAGAGCCCATGACACATGCATGCCAGCCCGCTCACTGGCGGCCATGAAACGAATCCAATGCACGACAAAGTATGTGCACGTGACGGACCGAGAAGAGGGCTAGCGGGTGCCCGCAGGCTAGCTAGGGTAGGGTAGTACTCCCTGAAGTATACAGTATAAATACCCTGGCCCGCCCCTGGGTGTTGCCGAGACGGGAACGACAAACGATGGCCACAGCAAGGCTCAGGTGAGCTACATGTAGATCAGTACGTCTGAACTATGTGTAATTAAGTAACAATATGTACTCTTATTAAACTCCGCTTAGGGCGCGGAAAGCCCTTTGCCGTTGAACTTAAAGCATGAAGCGAATGCGGAGGTTCCTGTTCCCATCGGCCATCCACTCATCGATCAAGGCACTAAGTTGCTTCAGGTAGTGTAAATTGATTGATTCATGATCACTCATGAACACTCACCAGTTGCCGTTGAACTTGTGCATGAAGCGTATGTGTACCTTCCTGTTGCCATCGGCCATCCACTCATCGATGAAGGCGCTGACCTGCCCGTCGTACTGTCCATCGTTGAGCTCGCCAAGGTTGCGCGTCTGGTGGCTGAAGAATTGGATGACAACAACAACGTTCTTTGCCCTGTCCAACACCTCCTTCACCTGCTTGTAGTCTGTGCATGTGGCACTGAAACGGCATCGAAAACATACAGAAAATTCACCACATGAAGTGGCACAACCAGAGTGTCGAGTGCAGCACCTCATTCACCTGCTTGTAGTCTGCGCATGTGTGAGAGAGCGTGCATCACATGAAGTGGCACAGGCAAAGTGTTGCGTCAGTTGAAGCAAAACCATACAGAAAACATGTAGAAAGTGCACCACATGAAGTGTCACAAACAAAAAAGTGTTTTGTAGTTAGGCATGACCTTCTTGCCCTTGTCCAGAGCACCTCCTTCACCTGCATGTAGTCTGCGCATGTGACAGCAAAACCGCATGGAAATGGACCATATGAAGTGGCACAAACGCAGAGAGTTATGTCCATTATGCAGCGCTCCTTTACCTGCTTGTAGTCTGTGCGTGTGACACCAAAACCGTATAAAAAATGGAGCACATGAAGTGGCACAAACACACGAGTGTTTATGTCAGTTATGCAGGCACCTTCTTCACCTGCGTGTGGTCTGCACACGTGTGACAGGCCGATAAACTAACACGTACCACATGAAGTGGTACAGACTTGCTATGCCATTTTTACTTCAGAAGCATTGTCACACATGGTATACAGATGGTGTGTATACGCATGGTATAACCCTAATTTGAACGTAACCCTGTTTCGTCCAGCCCGCCGTGCTTACATCTACTTCAAGTACTTCTTGAAGTACACACATGTCACTTGTACATCCTTGAAGTACATACATGGGATCGGGTCCCTGGGACTTGGGGCTGTAATTCATTAGAGTAGTGCTCTGGCAACATGCCAGACCTCCCTTAGTGTACGTAATCCTGAGCATTGCCAGCTCTTTCGCTACACCTGTCTGATCCCTCTTTCTGGTCACGCGCACCGTGTGCAAAGGGCTTTCCGCGCCCTAAGCGGAGTTGAATAAAAGTACATACACATATTTCTACTGCATTATGTACACTTCCTGAACTGCACTATACTACCTACAGGTGAGCAAAGCGGTGTGTGCAGTGAAGCACGCGAAATGACACAAACTGGACAGTGGTTAACTATGCAAAATGCCCTGTAGTGGTATTGACATGCACTTGTGGGTGTACCAGAGCACAGGTCATGCATGCTGGCATGGCGCAGAGGAAGAGACCTACAACTGGTAGCTGCAATGGATGCAATGCACTGTAGTTCTAATCATGTGTTTTCGTGGGTGTGCACAGTTCATGCATGCTTGCAGGGCGCAGGGGATCTACCTGCAACTGGTAGCTGGGCAGTGTCAACGACAAGTAGTACAGCCAGCAGCTAGCCCCAGAGCCATCATCTAAAGCTCACATTTTACACTACGCTACCCCCCAGGTAGGTTCTCTTCTCTATCGCTTGGCACACCGTGGGGGACTTGCTTGCTCGCAACTTCGCCGCACACACCACCACACACTGGGGAGCCACCACCGCCGGACCACAACGAGAGGTGGGCGGGGCGTCCGAGTGGGCAGGCCGGCCCGCCATAGGATATACCGCCGTCTGGAGTCCCTACCTCATAGTAACATGTAACATACTTCAACCAGTAATTAAATACTTTGCTAAGTGTACACGCATGCACATGTTCGTACATTTAAGCATGTGCGCGCCTGTGCTGTACTATGGGGAACTTGGCACATGGCGGTGGGTACTGGTGGGTTAGCGTTAGAAACCCAATCGTGTCCGAATTTCAGGAACGTTTTGAGTGGCAGTAGCGAGTGGACACAAATACCCCACACTCATGACCTCGCTAAGCGCTGTCACGGACAGTAGTACTGTGGCACCTGGCACAAGATAGCGGCTCAATTGCCCTGGCCAATTGTACCTAAGTTACACCTTACAGGAATACTGACGCGTGACTGGTGATAAACATTGAAGGCAGTTCAGAAGTTACAGACTCTATCACATGGGGTTCTCTTTCGCGCACCTGCAAGCGTTGCGCAAAATTTGTGCGTTGCACACCACTGTAGCTGCTGGTGAGCAGTGCCTATGTGCTGCCGCTGCTGCTGCCAAGCACTGCTGCTGCTGCTGCTGGTGCAGCTGCTGTTGGTGCTGCTGGTGGTGCTGATTTGCTGCTGTTGCTGCCAGTCACTGCTGCTGCTGCTGCTAGTCACTGCACTGCTGCTAATCACTGCACTGCTGCTGTTCACCACTGCTGCTGCTGAGCACTGCTGTTACTGCTGTAGCCGTGAGCTGCCGCAGGAAATGCTTCTTCAAAGGGGCTGCCCTCACCTTCCACTGCCGAGGCCGGACACGCAACGCGCCTGCCATCACGGCGCCTGTTGAACTATGCAATGTTGCATTACACACTTAGTAGTAGCGTTTTCGCCCGAACCAGAAAACAGCAGCACGCATTGCCGTTGCCTGCGCGAGCACTCACTGATATCCCCAGACCCAGGGTAGATGGTGTCGTAGAACACCACCATGGATACGGCGGAGTTGATCTGGGCCTCCCGCTGCTCCACGGGCATGTAGTCAGACACCACGAAGGTCATGGGGTGCTCGCGCAGGTGGCGGCGAAGCTGCTGCATCTGAGGCGACGCCGCGCTCGTGCCCGTGCTCCTGGTGGCGGCGAAGCAGAACAGCAGCATCGCTGCTGCTGACACTGCTGCCACGCAGGCGACGGCTACACGCCGCCAGCCGCCAGCACGGGGGCGATGTTGTTTTCGCGCGTCATCAGCGGGAGAAGCAGTGGCGGCGGCAGCAGCGGCGGTAGCGGCGACATGGCTTGGCGCTGAGTGCGCAACAGCACGCCCCGTTTCCAAGTCTATCGGTGTTGCTGGTGCTGCGCTGGTCATGTTAATTGTCGCTGCGCTGCCGCACTGACTACCACCACTGCCACTGTGTGAGTGCCCCTGGTGAAGGATGGCCACAGCCCGCCGCTGCTGCCACTACTTCCCCCGTTCACAGCTGCCGTCGTCGCCACCTCCGCTGATTTTCAGCGTGTGCGGCAAACACGAGTGACCCTGTTCCGCGTTTTCAAACGAGCGAAGCTGACGCCACCGGCACGCAGCTGCGTCACCCTCTGCTGCCATGGCAAGCAGCCGACGAGTCATGGCGCCTGCCACCTTGACGCCTCATGCCGCGCCGCAGGCAGCGCTTGGCGCTCGTTACTTCGAATAGTCGAATTGATTTAGGAGGAAGCACGTTCGCGAACAAGAACGGTCGGTGTCTCTCTCTCTGGAGTTCTTGTAAACAATCTCTCTCTACAGTACAGACATCATATTGTCTCTATAGACATCTTGACAGCAGCAGCTTGACAGCCTTGCCACACCCAAGCACACGAGCAGACATTGCACCGGCACAGGCACACACCGCCAGACACACAGCAGCCATGACGAGCGAGTCCATGAGCATGTCCCCCCCCACCGTCCTAGACGTGGGCACGGATTCCATTGCCATTCAGTGGAGGGCGCACCACGAGGCAGCGAGGTACGAGGCCCAGATGGAGGGGGCTTCAGCAGCGGGGGAGTGGACCCTGCTGTCCAGCAAGCTTCAGTCAACGCAGCTGCGGAAGAAGAACTTGACGCCGGGCACCACCTACAGGTGCGCTGCTGTTGCTGCTGTTGCAACTGCTGATGTTTTGTTAGCCCTGCTCGTGTGCATTTGTCGCCGTGCCGACCTGGAACACTACAGAAATAAGGGAATAGTACACCACATGCCTTCAGTACAGGCAATTTCAACCTCCTGTGCTACCACTGCGCTTTGATAGTGGCTGGCAGCATGAGGAAACCAGCCCTGCCTGACACTTGGCGCTCAACCTCCTTAACTTCAAATGTGCACCAGGCTGCGACAGCTGCGACAGCGCCATTTACAGGAACTCGGAGCACACAGTGCTGTCTGCTGTCATTGCAGGCAACCCGCCCCTGGCAAGTTGAGCCCTGCCTTAAGATGTCCATAGAAACATGTGTACGTGTGCATATATCAAGTGTGTGTACATATATGTGTGTACATGGTATGCATTTGCCATTGCGGATACCCGCCAAGCCCACGCATAGCGCAGGTGGGAGAGTCGCTGGAGCTGGCGGAATGCTGGCATACTTCCTTGAAGTATGATGTGAATGAAGCTCTTAACCTGTGTCTTGTACATTCACGGTTCATGAATGAATTCATGCAAGCCAAGGGAGGCAAGTGGTGGGGAGACATTTACAGCTTTACGACCCGCCGCCGTGTCTGGCGGTGGCTGACCATAGCTGTGACACTGACGGCACTGATTTCTGTTAGCCGGGCGCGTTGCCATGCGGGTAGTTGCAGGGGAACCACAATGTGAAAGAAACCTAAAAGGCTGCTAAGCCCAGATACTGTCGTGACTGGGGCAAAGTGCCAGGCCGAAGCACAATGTGCTATGGGCATTTGCACGCCCACAAGTTCCAAAACTGCCCCCTCCCCCCCCCGTCCGCCCCCCTGCTGCTCCCACCCACTAACTTCAACCTCACAAACCTCAACTTTAACTTCAACTGCAGGTTGCGCATCCGCGCATCGACAGAGTGGGTGCGGCGGGCCCCCTGTCCGAGCCCAGTGCTCCCATAACCACGCTACCAGCTAACACCCAGAAAATAGAGGACTAACTTCAACTGTGCCAACATCAACTTTGACTTCAACACCCGGAAGTTAGGGGACTAATTTAAAATTCTTGAACCTCAACTGGTACTTCAACTGCAGGTTCCGCATCCGAGGCATCGACAGAGTGGGTGCGGCAGGCCCCCTTTCCGAGCCCAGCGCGCCCATAACCACACTGTCAGCTAACACACGGAGGTTGGGGGAGCCGCCAAAGCTCGTGCGAGGCGAGGCGGAAGCGTTGGTGGTGCGGTGGGAGGAGGTTGGGGGCTGCAGCGGCTACGAACTTCAGGTTGCGGCCTGCAGGCCGGAGGAGGAGGGGGGGGAGCTGGCGTGGGCGACGGCGGCCGCGTCGGTTGGCGCCGCTATCGCTAAGAAAAAGGGTGAGCCAATTTTATTGAAGTTTAAGTTGAAGTATCAGCAGTTACAAACTTCAAGTTGCAGCCTGCAGGCCGGAGGAGGAGGGGGGGGAGCTGGCGTGGGCGACGGCGGTCGCGTCTGTGAGCGCTGCTATCGCGAAGAAAAAGGGTAAGCGAATTTTGTGTTATCTGAAGTATGCTTGAAGGCGTATTTCAAGTTTAAGTATGAAGTTGGCGTGGGCGACGGCGGCCGCATCTGTGAGCGCCGCCATTGCGAAGAAAATGGGTGAGCGCATTTTGTTGAACCCGCAATGCATACAACGGCCATGTGGAGCAGCTGTGGCAGGACGCCCAGCCGCCCGTGACAGCTGCCCACGCTGCGGTGGACATGACCACCACGCAGGCTTGGCGGCGCACTGAGGAGGTATCTGAGGGTGGCCTGGAGGCTGCACGTGACAGCTCGCCGCTGCTAATTGAGGCGGGCATAACAGGCCGCATGTTTGCGGCGCTGAACAGCCAGTGTAATTTGGCTTGCCTTGGTCAACGGCCGTGTGCCACGCACACCGGACAATGTAGGCGCAGACAGGGCCATCCCTGACTGAAGGTGCATGCCTTGCCTGTCGGACTTCACAGCTGGAGTTCACTACAGTAGTGTATGTGGCTCTGGACACTGTGAGTGGCCATTGTAATCACGGAAGTACTCACTTGGTTGCCACTTGCGTGTGTGCACATGCGCCCGCGGTGCAGCCCACAGTGGCTGTGATGTCAGCATGCGCGCGCAGCCTGCACTTGCGTTTGTCAGCTCAGACAGCGGCTGCCGATGATTACACATCACTCCAGTTGACCGCCACCAGCGGCCATGTTGACGCATGCTCAGTTAACCTGCACTGCACGCGTGGGCCACTATGTGTGCCTGAGTGTTGCCGCAGACACTTCTGGCCAGTGAGACAAGCTTAAACCAGGAGGCCTGTGGGGGCGGCCTTGTGTCGCTGGTAACCGACAGCAGCAGTGGCAGCAACAGCCACCCTGGCCTCCACAACACACGGTCATGCGCTTCTTCAAGGCGTATGTGAGCCTGGTAGGTGGAGCACTAGTAAGATGTTGAAGTAGCTAATCAGGGTATGTCAAGAGTGAGAGCAGCCTTGTCCAAGCACGTGAACTATTGTAAGTGCGCAAGCGGGAGGTGGCGGCCGGTGAACCGAAATAAGGGGGGGGGCAGGGGGGGTACATTACTTGATGAAGCTGTTACTCAGCAAATACCAAAACAGGGGAGGGGGGTGACTCGGAAAAGCTGCTACTCAACAAATAATTGACACAGTACGAGATCATGGTGCAGAGGGTATCACTATTTCGATCCTGGCGCGGGCTCTGCTCACCCTATGGCGTGGTTGTCACTGTCGGTGGCGGGGTCATCGCGAAGTACTGGCCGTGTCCCTGCTGTTATGAAGGGTATGCACCAAAGCCGAGCCGCTGCCACGCCACCTGGTGCAGGCACACGCGCATGTGAACATCATAAGGGGCGATCACGCCAAAGACTGGGCGGTTTTTGCGAGGGCCAGCAGGTGCGCAGGCAGTCGCAGCGTCACTTGGTGACAGCGGCGACGCTGCAGGCGCACGGAGGCTGCACGCAGGCTGGGCCATCGAGAGCGGTACCTGGCGCAGGCACACACGCACATGAAATTAAGTATGTTTTCTTGTCTTATTGATGATATTCGCAACCCTCTAGGCTTGGTTTAAGCCGAGCCGCTGCCGCACCACCTGCCGCAGGTGCACAAGCGCACATGAAAATCTTTCGTTTAACGTGCATTGTTGTAGATGTGAGCGCGGATACACGCAGCCACCGAGACAAGGGCGGGTGAACTGGTTCGATCGCCCTTGCCTCTAGGCTAAGCCTACACTGCCAGTGCGCCTGCGCTTGTCCCGCACACCTGCACTGCATGACCAAACCCCGCGGGTGTGGCTGCTGCACACAAAACCACCTCACAACATCACTTCAGAAGTATGCGCAGTACCAGCTGGTTTAGGAGCAAACACATGACTATATCTCGGGCCCGTGGAGGAGTTTGGAGCTGAGGTTGTGACACGTCACAGCAGTAGGGTTGATGAATGGCAACAATTATGTACAGCCCACGCAAGCATGTCTATATACAAATGCTGTCTGCTGCGCCGCCGAAAAAAGTGCGGGAAAACATATGGGCCTAGTGGTACTGCACTCACCCGCACAGGCTTGGCGGCGGCCGGCCAACCACCAGCGGGGCGCCGCCTGCGGCTTGTAGCGGCCGTGGGCGTCAGCGCGGCGGCCGCGCGGCGGCGGCGCG
>JAULBY010040677.1:1314-13528 GCA_032358315.1 Ophiocytium majus
TGGTTAAGCGGGGGCAGTATATTAACCTTCATGCCGTAACCCCAAAGGTCGATAAAGAACAACGAGCCAAACCACTCCAAGCACGAATGAGGGCTGGAGGAGTACGCTTTAACAAAGACAGGGAATGGTATCCTGGATTAGTAGATGAAATGCTAGTATTTCCTAGGGGGCAACACGATGACCAAGTAGATGCCCTAGCTTATGTTGGATTAGCCTTAGATAAGGTTGTAGTAGCCCCGACTGCCGAAGAAAGATGGGAAGAAGAATACCAAGAAGAATTTGGTAGTTCCAACCTATTTGAAGGTCAGTCTATGTTCACTGGCTATTGACTCTGATACAATGCTATGGTATTTTTCGTAAAAGATTCCAAAGGTAAACAATGAAATTAGAAACTCTACTCAGTTCTCCAAATATCGCTGAAGAAATGGACGCTGGGGAGTTATCCTCATTAGGCTTTAAGTTGATGGACGAGATTAACCTCGACCTAACATCACGCCTAGATTGGGAAGACCGAAACGAGAAAGCCAATAAGTTAGCTCTGCAAGTTGTAGAGAAAAAGACTTTCCCTTGGCCTGGTGCTTCTAATGTGAAGTTCCCATTGATTACTATTGCTGCTATGCAATACCATAGCCGAGCATACCCATCACTTGTATCTAATAACGAAGTAGTCAAGTGTAAAGTTTACGGCTCAGACCCAACAAACGACTTACACAAGCAAGCCCAACGCATCTCTACCCATATGACCTATCAGGTTATGGAAGAGGACGAAGGCTGGGAAGAGAACACAGACCGTACATTATTGGTTCAGGCTATTGCTGGCACTGCAATCAAGAAGTCATACTTTGACTCAGTTAAAGGACATAACGTATCAGAGTTAGTGCTCCCTAACGATTTCATTGTTAACTACTATACAAAGTCAATTGTTGATAGCCCACGTGTATCACAACGTATTTTCCTATCTTCTAATGACTTGCATGAGCGTCAGGCACGTGGCATATTTTGCACTCCTGAGACAGAAGTTCCTCCTACACAAGTTGGACAGAACTTACTTAATTCAGCCAAACAACAGGCACAAGGTGTTTATCAGCAAACTGATGACCCAGATACTCCATATGAGTTCTTTGAGATGCACTGTTGGATGGACTTGGATGAAGACGGTTACAAAGAGCCATACATCGTATTTATTCGTAGAGACACAGCCAAGATTTACCGTATTGTAGCCCGTTACTTTGAGTCTTCAATTGAACGTGCGTCTAATGACAAGATTATCCGTATTAACCCTGAACAATATTTTACCAAGTACGGGTTTATTCCTAGTCCTGATGGTGGGTTCTATGACCTAGGATTTGGAACTTTACTTGGCCCACTAAACGACTCTATTAACACTATTGTTAACCAGTTGATTGATGCTGGCACAATGTCTAATACAGGCGGTGGCTTCTTAGGTCGTGGCGTTAAGATTAAAGGTGGCGACTATACATTCAAACCAATGGAATGGAAGCGTGTAGACTCCACAGGCGACGACTTACGTGCCAACATCTTCCCATTGCCAGTTCGCGAACCTTCTGCAGTATTGTTTCAATTGCTAAACTTATTAATTAGCTACGGTGAGCGTATTGCTGGTGCAACCGACATTATGACTGGTGTATCACCTGGTCAAAATACCCCTGCTGAGACAAGCCGTAACACAGTAGAACAGGGTATGAAAGTATTTAATGGTATCTACAAGCGTACTTGGAGAGCCATGAAAGAGGAATTCCAAAAGCTCTATCGTCTAAATCAGTTGTATCTCCCACCTGAGAATCTTGAGTTTGAGTACAACAATGAGATGCAGTTTATCTCTCCTGACGATTACATTTTGGACATGAAGTTAATCAAGCCTGCAGCTGACCCCAACGTTGTTTCAGATAGTCAACGAGTCATGCAAGCCCAAGCAGTAGCACAGTTAGCCGCATCATCCGGTGGCTTCAATACCTATGAAGTCAACAAGCGTTACCTAGAGGCACTTAAAGTTCCAGGAATTGACCAAGTTCTTCCTGACCCAACAGGCCCTAACGCTATCCCACCTCAACCAAACTATAAGTTTGAAATCGAGAAGATGAAGAACGAAGAGAGAACCGTTAATCATCAACTGAAGTTCAAGCTCGGCCTTGCCAAGTTAATGTCTGAAGCAGAGCTTCAACAAGCTAAGGTCACAGAATTGCAAGCAAAATCCGTAAAACTTCTCGAAGAAGCCGACGAGATGAAGAATGGACACGCTATCGCAATGTTGCAAACCGAAATTGGAGCCAAAAAAGCTCACATGGACGGTATTATGAGGTCAATCGAGTTAATGCGGGATTTACAGAAAGATACCGCAGACACAACAAAGGGAATAGGAAATGAATCAAGCGGAATATCAGGATTGGAAGCTACACCCAATAACAGTTGAGTTTTTTGCACACCTGAAGAAGGCAAAGCAGGAAACAATGGAGAGTTGGGCTAATCGTCAGTTTACGACTGATGGGGATAATCAATTTGCGTTAGGTGGCATTTATGCTATTAATCAAATTGTTGAATTAGACTATGCAGATATATCAGGGGAATAAGAATGACAGTGCTAAATACAAGTGGTTGGGTTCCAACGGGGCATCGCATACTTGTCAAGGTAGACCAGTTTGAAAGAAAAACGCAATCTGGGATTATTATTGCAGACGCATACGCAGACAAGGAGCAACTTGGACAAGATGCAGGAACAGTCGTCGAAATTGGGAATACTGCTTACGCAGACCAAGAATCCCCTTGGTGCTCAGTCGGTGACCACATCAAGTTTGGACGTTATGCTGGTCAAATCATCAAAGTCACTAAAGACGACGGAACAGTAGAAGAATACCGAGTAATTAATGATTTAGACGTAGCCCTAGTTAAAAAAGGAGAAGTAAATGAGTGAAGAACAACAGGTTGTTGCCGAAGAACAAGTAATCACCGCAGAAATTGCGGAGGAAAGCGAAGCAATCACCGCACCTGAAATTGATGAAGAGACTCTAGCCGAAGCAAAACGTCAAGGATGGGTTCCTCAAGAGGATTACAACGGCCCTGAAGATAAATGGGTTGACGCAGATACCTTTGTAAAGAAAGGCAAAGAGATTAATGCTCTATTGCGTAAAGATAACGAATTTCTAAAGCGTGAAGTATCTGAAATGAAGTCCACAATGATGGAATTCAAGAAATTTCATGCAGATACCGAAAAACGTGCTTATGAGCGTGCAATGTCTGACCTTCGCGAACAGAAGAAAGAAGCTATTGCAGCAGGAGATGGAGAAAAAGTCCTCCAAGTTGATGATGCAATCGACGAATTAAAGACTGCCCGTAAAGAAGAAAGAATTTCTGCCCCACCTCAAGCTATTGACCCAGCATTTATTGCATGGCAAGAAGATAACCGTTGGTTTGGTAAAGATACTGACTTAACTGCTGAAGCTAATTTAATTGGTGAAGTGGTAAAACGTCAAAATCCTAACCTTATTGGTTCAGAATTCTTGGAAGAAGTGACTAAGCGTGTAAAACGTATGTATCCTGAAAAGTTTACAAATGCTAACCGCAATAGACCTAATCCAGTAGAGAGTTCTACGGCAAAACCTGCAGGAGCACGTGGAAAGGGCTTTAATGACCTACCACCGGAAGCAAAACAGGCTTGCCAAAAGTTTGAAAAGCAAGGTTTAGTAACGCGAGACCAGTACATCAAAGAATATTTTGGTGAATAAGTCTTGTTTTTCTATAGTAATTACACATAAAATCAGTTAGGAGTAATATAATGCCAAGAGTAAGCAAAAAACAAAGTGATTCTGATGTACAAATTAGGTCTGAGGCTGACCGTGGGACTGAGCAAGTCCGTACGCAAACACAACGCCCTAAACGTTCATCAATTGGTACACCAAAATTAACTTTGGCAGTTCAAAACGAAATCCAAGGCTATCATCTATGCTGGATGAACGACGATGGAAACGTTGAGAACGCAGTAAATAGCGGCTATGAGTTTGTTACGAGAAGTGAGACCGAGTTAGTATATGGAGTTACTCCATTAAATGTCGACCTAGCGGACAAAATCAAACAAAAGGTAGGAACTAACGAAGCAGGGCATCCCCTGTACGCTTATTTAATGAAAATTAAGCAAGAATGGCACGAGGAAGATATGGCCGAGATTGCTGAAGAGAACAAGCGTATTGAAGAAGCCATTGCTGGCGGTAATATTAATGGTAATGCTGGTCAAGATGGACGTTATACGTCAAATATCTCGATTAAGCGTACTTAATTTAAACTTTATTTGGAGTAACAAATGGCAAACGTAAACGCCCCAATGGGATTCTCTCCCATTATTTATGGCGGTGGTGCTGCAAGCAACCAACAAGTTCGCACATACTACATTCCATCAACTGATAGCTCTGCCTATTACATTGGTGACGTAGTTAAGACAACTGCTGGTTCTGATGCAAACGGCATCCCTGCTATAGCAAAATGTGCTTCCGGTAACACCCCACGTGGTGTAATCGTAGGCGTAGTAAACCCTAACCCAGGCAATCCTTCACTCCAAGGTGTAACCCTTGATTTGACTATTACTGGCGTACCTGCAACTAAGTCTAGTGCTTATTATGTTTTGGTGAACGATGACCCACGTCAAGTGTTCGAAATCCAAGGCGACGGCACAACTTTTGTAACAACTGACGCTAACAAGAACGCATCCTACACTGTAGCTGCTCCTTCTTTAGGCTATCAGATGTCTGCAACTGTATTGACAGCACCTGCAACAACTAGCTCGCTCCCATTGAAAATTTTGGGCTTCCAACAAATCCAAGGCAATGAATTAGGCCCATATAGTGCTTTCATTGTTCAATTCAATCAACACGAGCTTGCCACTGGCACTGCTGGTGTTTAATTAGGAGAATATAATGGCTGGTGTAATTACAACTGGTTCGTTCCCGAAAGCCCTATGGCCTGGTATTAAGGCTTGGTGGGGTCGTTCATACAACGAACATCCTGTAGAATATACAGACCTTTTTGATACAACTCAATCTGACAAGAACTACGAAGAATATGTACAAGCTACAGGTTTCGGACTAGCTCCTCAGAAGCCACAAGGCGCTGGTGTGTCATACGACTCTGAAACTCAAGGTTTCGTAACTCGTTTGACCAACGTTGCTTATGGTTTAGGTTATATCGTTACTCAAGAAGAACTCGCTGACAACCTCTATGAAGTTGTTTCCAAGCGTCGTGCTGCTGCTAACGCTTTCTCTATGCGTCAAACCAAAGAGAACGTTGCTGCTGCTACTTACAACAACGCTTTTAACAACGCATATGCTGGTGGTGACGGTGTTTCATTATTGAACGCTTCTCATCCAAACACATCAGGTGGTACTTTCTCTAACTTGTTAACTGTTGCAGCTAACTTGTCTGAGGCAGCTATCGAAAACTTGATGATTCAGCAAATGTTGGCAACGAATGACCGTGGCTTACGTATCAATTTGATGCCTAAGAGCCTCATCGTTCATCCAAGCAATTGGTTCGAAGCTAACCGTATTTTGAAGTCTGTTTACGCATACAACACAAACGGTAGCAACCCAGGTATTTCTTCAAACGCGGTAAACGTATTGAACGCAACTAATGCCCTCCCAGAAGGTATTAAGATGAATCACTATTTGACCTCTACTAAAGCATGGTTTATTCGTGCTCAAGTTCCAACAGGTACAGGTATGATTCACCAAGAGCGTCAAGCAATTACTTTCGACCAAGACAATGACTTTGACACCATGAATGCCAAAGCTAAGTCTTACGAGCGTTATGCGTTTGGTTGGGGTGACCCACGTGCATTGTGGGGTACTCCAGGAGCCTAATAGCTCTCCACGTGAGCGATTCCCCCTAGTTCTCAAAAGGTTCTAGGGGGTTTTTTCTCTAAACATAAAGGATACAAAAATGCCAAACAAAAAATTACGTGATGGTCAGCCAATTGGAATGGGTATCAAAGCTCCTTACGGTGCTAAAAAGCCACAGAAAACTGGTGGTAAGACGCCTAAACAACCTACTAAAGCTCCAAAGCCTAGAGGCGGTTACTAATCATGGCTAAAGGTATAAACGTTCAAACTTTAAATGATGGTTATAGAAATACAACCGTCAAAATTAGTGGCTATGTAAATGCTGAAGATTACTCAAATCAGTCCATTATTGACGCTGCAACATTAAGTCAAGTTAATGCTGAAGGCAGTAAAGCAAGCTCTTTACGTGTCACAAGAATTAACTATGATATTGAAGATGCCTTGCAAGTAGATTTAATTTGGGGTGGTGGTACACCTGCAACCCTTTGGCACTCAACAGGTCGTGGTGAAATGGAAGGTCGTGATTTTGGTGGTATTACCAATAATGCTACAACACCAAATCAAACAATTTTATTGACTACAGCTGGTGGTGCAGTTGCTACTACAAATTTATCTTTTTCTATTATCTTAGAAATTGTAAAAGCAAACTAATATGCAAGTAGCCAATACCAACGCTAAAGAGATACAATTAATAGCCACAATTACTCGTGCTGATGGCACTGTAGAAGAGCTAGGCGTTATTGACTATTGGCACGTTAACCCAATTAAACGATTCGTTTGGAAACTCAAAAAGTTTCTAGAAAGGAAATAAAATGGCAACTTTGCTCGTAAACACAGGCAAAGCCATTATTACCAACTACCTTAATGGTGGTGCAGCTACTCAGCCGAAGTATGTGGCATGGGGAACTGGTGCTGGTACTACGGCTGCGACTGATACAACTTTGTTTACTGAAGTTGGTACAAGAGTTTCAGGTACAACTTCACAAGTAACAACTTCCACAACTAATGACACTTTTCAAGTAGTCGGAACTCAAACTGCAGGCTCAAGTGCAACAATCACTAATGCTGGTCTGTTTGATGCTGCTACATCAGGTAACTTATTTATCAAGGGCGACTTTACTGGCGTTCCACTAAGTTCCGGTGATAGCATCCAATTTACTTTTAAATGTCAATTTAGTTAAGGATAACAATGGCTTTTGTTTTAGCGGATAGAGTTAAAGAATCTTGTTCATCTCCTGGTACGGGTACAGTTACCCTATTAGGAGCTGCAACAGGTTACCAATCCTTTTCTGCTGGAATAGGGGCTAATAACACAACTTACTACACAATTGCCGACCAAGGTGGTGCTAATTGGGAAGTAGGTTATGGAACTATCGGGGCAGGCGGTACGACTTTAGCGAGAACTACCGTCCTAGCTTCTTCAAATTCAGGCTCATTGGTGAATTTCTCCAGTGGGTCACAAGATGTATTCTGTGACTATCCTGCAGGTAAGGCGGCTAATTTAGACTCAAACAGTAAAGTATCTTTTGGTGGTAATAGCTACGAAGACTTTGCTTCTATCTCTGCACCTAGCTATTCTGAAGGTCGAGTATGGTACGACAGCACAGAAAAGGCATTAGCTTTTTACAATGATTCTTCTGCTTTTGCGGTTCATGTAAGCCAAGATTTAATTTTTAAAGTTATTAATAACACAGGCTCAACCATTCCCAATGGTAGTCCTGTTTACATTACAGGCACTTCTAGCGGTCAAACTTACCCTAATGTGGCATTGGCTAGAGCCGATGTAGCGGCTACTTCTTCTGTAATTGGCCTTACAAATGGTGCTATTGCCAATGGTGCAACTGGTTATGTAAGCAGTCAAGGCACTATTGATAATGTCAATACAAGCACCTTTACAGTAGGGCAAGTCTTATATTTAAGCCCATATTCTGCTGGTCAGTTAATGAATACTGTACCCCCAACAGGTATAACAGTACAAGTTGGCGTTGCAACCTACATTGATTCTTCTGCTGGTCATATCTATGTAAAACAGACTACACCTTTAGCCGTTCCAGCTTCTATTATTACTGGTACTTTAGGGGTAGACCACGGTGGTACTGGTGCAACAACCCTGACAGGATATGTCAAAGGTAGCGGAACAAGTGCAATGACAGCTTCTGCCACAGTCCCAACTACAGACCTATCAGGAACAGTAACTAACGCACAATTAGCTAATTCAGCTATTACCATTAACGGCACAAGCACAAGTCTTGGTGGCTCAATTAGCGTAGGTACAGTTACTAGCGTTACAGGTACTGCTCCTGTCGTATCGTCAGGTGGTGCAACCCCAGCTATTAGTATGGCAGCAGCCAATGGCTCAACCAACGGTTACTTGACAAGCACCGATTGGACTACATTTAACAATAAAGCAGCCCCATTTACTTATACAACTAGCTACATTCCGTATGGTCAAGGTACAACAACTCCTAACCAATCATCTAGCCTAACTTTTGCTAGTTCTACGCTAACGGCTCCAATCGTTAGTGCAAGTAATGGCTTAGTAGTTAATAGTAATACAGTATCGGCAAGCTATTCTATTCCTAGCGGGTCTTCAGCTAGTTCAGTAGGCCCGATGACTGTGGCTTCAGGACAATCAGTGACAGTCCCTAGTGGCAGTCGTTGGGTAGTTCTCTAATGTTTGGAGTTTCACCCTTTTCTTCTACCCCCATATCGGGAAGTAGTGGGTCATCTTACTTACAGGCTTTAACTGCCGTAGTAACTTCAGTAGCATCTATAACCAAGCTACCTGGAAAGCTAATGTCAGTAGCCGTAACTAGCACTGCATCTATTAAACGAGATATTGGTAAGATTATTGATACAGTAGTTGAGAATGTTTTAATTGTATTAACTGAGTCAGCATTCCACCTTATTTCATTTACCATCAATATTACTAACAACATCACTATTGTTAAAGCATTGACTAAAACAATTGATGCCACCATTTCTAATGCTGTTAGTATTATTAAGTCATTAGGGAAAACCCTAATAGTAACTGTTACTGAAACGGCAACTTTAACTACCTTTATTGTTGTATCAAAGATATTGTCTGTAGTATCCTCTACAACGGCTTCTATAGACCTTTTAAGAGCAAAACTATTGTCAGTAGTATCTACCCCTGCAATTTCTATTGCAAAGGCTCTAGCGTCCGTTTTAACGGTCACAGTAAACTGCATTGTTTCTTTAATTGCTGCAGTCTTCCCAAGACTAGGTACTGTTGAACGTTATACCTTTATAATTAACACTAGAGACAGGGCATTTAAACTGTTTAAAATCCGTACTGAATTAGCCAACAAACGGCAAAGCAAGGTAGCCAAATAATGTCACAATTTACCCAAAAATTAACCACAGAATCAGAGCTATTTAGCTTTGACTTTAATCCTGTATTGGTCACAGGGGAAACCCTTAGTACCGCTACTTGCACTGCGGTAACCATTCAAGGTACAGACCCATCTCCATCAGCTATTTTGTCAGGAGTTCCTGTCATTAGCCTTGGAAAAGCCACTCAAAGGGTGGTTGGTGGTCTAAATGAGAATATTTATCGTTTAATCATGACTTGTACAACTAGTGCAAGCAATACCTATACCTGTACTGGCGATATCCCAGTTTATTCACCTACGGCTAACTAAACATGGGTCAGGCTGACTTTTTACGGGTTGGAGACTATAACGCGATTTGCGACGTATGTGGCAGAAAGTTTAAGTTTTCCCGTCTTCGTCAGAAATGGGACAATACCTGGGCGTGTGAGCAAGACTGGGAACCCCGTCAGCCTCAAGACTACTTAAAGGGAATTAAGGACAATATGTCCGTCCCATTATCTAGACCTGACCCTCCTAACCTATTCATTCAAGACGAAATAGTTACTGAAAGTCCAGTAATTACTTTGAGTTTTATTAAAGCTCTGCTAAAATCATTGGCAGTAAGTGTATCATCGCTAGTTACTATACTGAAAACCGTATATCCATTTACCCCTGCAAGCAAGGTTGTAGATGGTGCTGCATTGAACACTACGACACTAGGATAAATAATGGCTATACTTTTTACCAATAACGCAGCAACAACCCTAGCCTCTAGTATAACTAGCGGAGATACCTCATTAACTGTTGCAAGCGGGGGCGGTGCATTATTCCCTAATCCTACTTCACCAGATTACTTTTTAGTTACTTTAGTCGGTGTATCCGGCACTCCAACTGAGATTGTCAAAGTAACTGCCAGGTCTACAGATACATTTACCATTGTTCGTGGACAAGAGGGGACTACCCCTTCCGCATTTACAGGTGGTGATAAGGTAGAATTACGCATTACTGCAGCAACGATGAGTTCCGCAGCACAAGCAGGTCTTGCAAGTGGCGTAGTCACAGAAAATTCAACAACCGTAACAACAAACTATACACAGTCAACAGGAAAAAACGCAATAAGCGTAGGCCCAATTACCGTGGCAAGTGGAATCAGCTATACCGTTCCAAGTGGACAACGCTGGGTTATCTTGTAAAATAGACGAAATTAAAGGAAAAAGAATATGTCCTCAGTCGTAATTTCAGGCGATACAAGCGGTGCAATAACGCTATCTGCCCCTGCCGTTAGTGGCACAAATACTGCAACATTGCCTGCCGCTACTGGAACAGTAATGGTTAGCGGTAATATGCCAGCGTTTAGTGCTTATGCTGGTTCTAATCAAACAATTTCAAATAATACTGCAACTAAGATTCAATTTAATACGGAACTATTTGATACTAATAGTTGTTTTGATAATGCAACAAATTATCGTTTTACACCAACTGTTGCTGGTTATTACCAAATAAACTTAAATTATTTAGTAACTGGAACTAGCGGAAGAAATTATGAATTAGTTGGTTATATATATAAAAATGGTTCTTCTTATTTGCAATCTTTAATTTCCGTAACCATTACAAATGGAACATCAATGAGTAGGAACTTTTCTGCAATCATATATTTTAATGGAACAACTGATTATGTTGAAGGGTACACATCTCATTATGATTACACTTCTACTTCAACTATGACTTTAGTTGGTAACTCGCTTTACACCACTTTTAGTGGTTCTTTAATTAGAGGTGCGTAATGACATTATCTGAAAAAATTACACAAATTTATCCTGAATTAGCTGGAGCACCATTAACAAATTTTGGAATTATTGTTCAAAACGATTCAGATGGCAAAGGCGATTACATTGCTAAATGGGAACACCCTACACTAGCTAGACCAACAGATGAGGAATTAGCATAATGCCATACGGAAATGTAAACGTTGATACAGTAACCACCTCAACGACTAACGGCGTATTAGGGGCTGGTAACGCTAGTATTATGAAGAATAGGCTCATAAACGGGGCTATGGCAATCGATCAATATAACAACGGTGGATCAATTACTCCTTCTGTATCTAACGTTTTTTTAGTGGATAGATGGAAGTCTTCATTGAACCCAGGAGGCAAATTTTCTGCACAACAAAATAGCGGCAATGCTCCAGCAACTCAAGGTTTTACTCAATGCTTAAAAATTACTTCATTGTCAGCCTATACAGTAGGGGCAACTGAGTTTGAGGCTATAACTCAATATATAGAAGGAAACAATATTGCAGACCTAGCATGGGGAACAGCCTCAGCTAAAACCGTTACTTTATCCTTTTGGGTAAATTGTAGTGTTACTGGCACTTTTGGTGGGGCATTGTTAAATAGCTCACAAAACTATAACTACCCATATAGCTACACAATTAATGCGGCTAACACTTGGGAATATAAAACCGTTACTATCGCTGGACCAACGTCAGGCACTTGGAATACAAACTCAAGCGATGGTATTCGTTTATTGTTTACTTTAGGATGCGGCGCAACATACAGCCAGCCAGCGGGATCATGGACAGCATCAACAGCTTTATCTGCTACTGGTGCAACATCACTTGTTGCTACAAACGGCGCAACTTGGTATATGACAGGCGCTCAATTAGAAGTTGGTGCTAGCGCTACTGGTTATGAATCAACAGACGTTGCTAGCTAATTGCCAACGCTATTATTGGAAAAAGGTAGGTCAATATTCATCAGGCAACACTATGATTGGTGCTGGAATGATGTATAACTCTACCGATCCTAGGGCGTGTTTAGTAAATCCAGTCCCTATGAGAGCTACGCCAGCAATTACATTTAGCGGGTCAGGTTTTACTTTTGAACGGGCTGGCACATTTACTGGATCAATACCAAAATTAATAAAATCTTGTATATTATCGCGAGCCTTGCGTTGCGCGATTTCTGCTGCAGTCATGTTTTTTGTAGCTGCATCAGTGGTATTTTTATTGGCTGCAGCTTTTTCCAATTCTGC
>JAULBY010040688.1:0-13527 GCA_032358315.1 Ophiocytium majus
GGGGTTAGGGGGTGGTGGAGTGCAGCGTCCTGAGAGTCGTTGGTGGGGCAGGAGGGGGGAAATGGGGGACGAGGGGGGGGGTTAGGGGGTGGTGGAGTGCGGCGTCCTGAGAGCTGTCAGTGGTTGGTGGTGGGGGGGATAGTGGGCATGGAGTGCGGGGATTTCAAGTCCTGTGAGCCGTCAGTTGCAGGTGGTGGTGGGGGGCAGGGGGGGGGGCGTTGCGATGACCTTGCTGTTGAAGTTTTGGTGCAGGTGCACATCCCCCCTGCATGCGAATGCGCGCACTGTACCGCAGCTTCTGAACTGCAGGCGCACCAAACCTGTCCTGACTGGCCAACAACATTACTACACAGTTGAAGTTATTGGCGCCAACTACTCTACTTCAAAGTTGAAGTCACACCCACCCAGCACGCGCATGCCCGCTTCCAGCAGCGCACCATCCCTATCGGCACGGTCCGCCATGCCCTGCTGACACGTCAACTAAGAGTACCTAGACAGTTGAAGCTGTGTGAGGCCAACTGCTGTACTTCAAAGTAGAAGTCACCCCCACCTTGCACGCGCCCGCCCGCATCCAGCAGCGCGGCGACCCTGTCGGCGCGGCCCGCCGCCACCTGGAACACCTCAGTTGCAGTTGTGTGACGCCAACTATCGTATTTGAAATTTGAAGTCACACCCACCCTGCACGCTCACGCCCGCGTCCAGCAGCGCGACAATATGCGTGCGCGCGCATCAGACCCTTACCACACTGTTGAAGATGTGTGGCGCGCAAACTACCCTATTTCAAAGTGGAAGCTACACCCACCATCCACCTGCTTGCTGATGCCCACGTTCAACAGGCCGGCGACCCTGTCCTTGCGCACACCAAACCCCTCCTCATAGACCCTACTACACAATTGACGTTGTCGGCGCCACCAACTCTACTTCACATTTGAAGTTACACCCCCACCCACCCTGCACGCTCACGCCCGCGTCCAGCAGCGCGGCGATCGTGTCGGCGCAGCCCGCCACGAGCTGCTGGCACGTCACCCTAGACAGTAGAAGTTGCGTGACGCCAACTATTCTGGTTCACATTTGACGTTACACCCCCACCCACCCTGCACGCTCACGCCCGCGTCCAGAAGCAAAGCGACCCTGTCGGCGCGCCCCGCGGCCACCTGCTGAAACAGCTCCTGGGCAAAGGCGGCCCGCGCGAGCCCGCGCGCCACAGCGTGCGCTGACTTGCCCCGCATCACCCCCGCCGGCGCCACCAGGGCAGGGTCGCTGCCAGCACGCAGCAGAGCTCTGAGGGGCACGTGGCAGCGCACCGGCGGTGGCGGTGGTGGTGGCGGCGACAGCAATTGAGCGGCGGTGGCAGCGGCAGTTGTGACGGCGGCAGCGGCAGTGACAGGGTGGGTGGCGGCGGCAGTGGCGCAGGGGCAGTGGCGGTAGTGGCGCTGGCGGTGGCGGCGGCGGGGGTGTTCAAGTTGGGTTCGTAGTTTAACAGGTTGGATGTGCTCAGTGAGGCGTGGTCCCACCTGTGTGACTGCACAACTGACTTGAAGTCGGTGACTTACGGCCTCCATTTTGAACTGCAACTCCAGCTCTGAAGGGAGGGCAGCGGGGAGCTAAATTATCATTAGACAGTGCATGGGGGAAGGCTTCAGAGTCGGTTGCACAGCTCAAAACATGGCGCATGCAGGTATTTGTTTGCAATGGAGGTGCATGGTGAAGACTAGTTGGTGGTTGGCTGTGACACTGTGCAGCTTACCTACACTGAACCTGCTTCTAGTAAAAGTTCATGGCTGAATGGACCGCTGAGCCTGGCCCTTGCATGGTGCGCCACGAGGCGCCAGTTTCGCAGACCAGGGCGGCGGCCGCACCCGCTCACTTTCTACGGAAAGCCAAGCAGTGAGACTGCGCACAGACTCGTTTCAACCATTGGGTGACTTTGCTCTGTACTTTTCTTGAAGTACTTCAGAAGTATGGAGTAATGTCACTGCACTGCCGCCTGCAGGGGGGGCACTGCGACGATGGGACGACTGCGTGTCCTGCGCGCGGCAGCATCCACCCGAGCCGTGCGTGTAACACTGATGGGTTGAAGTCAATGACCTGAACGCCCAGTGTGCTTGCGCTTACAAACATGTATTTCTGTGCCACTTGGGATGCCCGTAACGCCCACAAGACGGACAGCCCGGACCACGGGGCTTGGTGTGCAGGTCAGCTGTGACACAGGTGCTGCGCCAGCAAAACCCGGCAGTGGGGCATCGTTGGTAGCCTTTCGACGTCACTTCAAGTAAACATCGTCGCTGCCTTGCGGTGCGGTACGCCGCGGCTGCATGATTTGTGGTACCGTCGCCAAAGAAAATAGTGGGCCGCTGCCGTCACCGCTGCCGCCGCTGCTGCGCCACTCGCAGGTGCAGCAAACAAAAAGCTGTGCCGCCATGAGAGGCGCCGCAGCAAGTCCACAGCGCAGTGCAGGTGTAGAAAATGTACTGGGGTAGATGTGCAATCATCAGTTGATGTATTTACAGGAAGTAGTTCAGCAGTATACTACTGTAGTGTTCTTCGTAGTACGTGTGTATGTGTGCACGTGTGTACACGTGTAAAAGTACATGCCACCACGAGCAGCGCCGCACCAAAACCACGGTGCAGATACAGTGTGCCATGTGCTTCTTTCATTCAAGTATATTCATACTTGGTTGTACACAAAACATAGAGCGGCGGCGAACATGTTGTGCAAAGTACCGCTAATGACCGTAATAAATTATTACAACTGCCTTGGGACGGCAACACACGTGTCGGTGCGGTCAACACCATAAACACTACTGCAGTATGTGTCAAAAACACAACTGCAATGGTTGCTACATGTACCACTGTGATCAACAGGAGCACAGTGCTCAGCACACACCAGCCGCCCCACCTGCAAGTGTCCACGTGCCCCGCGCGCGCCGCCAGGTGCAGTGCCGTCGCCCCCTGCTGCGTCATGCTCAGCGCAGGCAGCGCCGCCGCACCCCCTCCTCCCACAGCCACCATGGCCCCGCTGCCGGTTCCCACCGCCGCCCCCCCCGCCCCCATGCCGCTCTGTGCCCTCCTGTGGGCCTCCAAGGCTTCGAGCGCGGCTTGGACAATGTCGGTGCGCCCCGCGGCGGCTGCGGAAAAGAGCACACGAATCTCCTCCGTGTCGTCCGTGCTCATGGCTCCCGCCGCTCCCTGTGGGGGGTGTTGGTGCGGCTGCTGGGCTCGGCTGGTGGTGGCGGCGGCGGTGTGTGGAGGTGGCGGGCACCGTGAGGTGGTGTTCGTGCTGGTGGGTGTTGCTGGGGGAGTTGGTGGTGTGCAAGGGTTTGTGCAATGCTGCTGCTGCTGCAGTGGTCACACCTGATTGAGGCACAAGCAGACGCTGAGGCTGAGGCACGAAAGATGGTTTTCGCGTGTTGCTGGTGCTGCTGCCGCCGCTGTGTAGGATGGGACCTGCTCCTCGAGTTTGCTGACAACGTTCCTGCCGTCGCTGCCAGCAGTTGGCAGGGATGTCGTGCAGGATTGCGGGTGTCACGGCAGCTGCAACTGCAAAATCATCCCACCATTACCATCGGTGCCGCAAGCGCGCAATGGGTGCCTCCAAGTGCACCTCTCTCCTGCGGTGGGAGTTGATGACGCCTCTTCGAGTGCTTCTTGTCACTTCAGCCCTGCTGCTACTTATCGTCGGCCACAGGCAGCGGGGCTCGTGCTGGCACGCTATGAGTCAGTCTGTGACTGCCCCTCTGCTGCTGCCATTGCTCTCGCCAGCTGCAGCCCCTTTCAGATCTCAGCAGGAATCGACTGGCAGTTGCAGTTCGAGTTGTTGAAGTTGTGACCAAACAACAGAACACACACCAGCCATGGCGCCGGCTCCAGGCGGCTGGGAAGCAGGGGCCACAGGTGCAGCACCAATTTCTGCTTCTGCTGCCGCTGATCCTCCCAGGCCCGCATCTGCAGCGGCCCCCACTCCTGTACAGCCTGCTGCACCACCTGCAGGTGCAACATCAACGTACAGCCAGCGGCCGGAAGCAGCATGGGCGGCCAGCCAAGCAGCGGCAGCTCAGGCCCAGGGAGCGCAGCACAGGCGGGTCAAGTCCTCCCTGGAAGGAGTCACAACCACGCAGGCTAGGAGAACCCTGCTGCAGGTGGCCCGAAACCACCAGGCGCTTCTGCGCTCCGGCACCAGCGGCAGCAGCAACAACGGCACCCTCACCCCGACGCTGGGCCGGCTGTGGCTGCGCAGGCTGGTGCGCAGCCCTGGGAGCCTGGGCATTTTGGCTGCGGTGGCCTGTCTGCTGGTGGGGTTCGGGGTGAAGCACGGCGCGCCGAACAACTCCACCTTCTTGGCTGAGGCCGTCGTGGTGCTGGTGGGGCTGGTCGTCTCCTCGGGCATCTGGGCCGTTTACCAGAGGTGCGCTTGTGCTCTGGCTGTGTCCCCCCCCTCTCATGTGCCCCTCACACTAAGCACCGGTGCTGCTGTCGCTCAGTGGCGGCTGACGTGCGGCCTTTGGTAGCCGAGCACAAGTGCTGCTGGGGCAGGCCGTGTCTGTTGCACGAGCAAGCAGGGGCGCCGCTGCGCTACGTGCACGCCTGACACCGCCGCCTCCTGTGAATGTGAAGTGCACTTGAAGTGGCTGCGCCTCCCTTGCTCAGCAGCTTGTAACGTGGCACGTCAGGGCTGCCAGCCGCCATGCGCCGGGAGTCATATCCCCCCGCAACGGGGCCCGGACGGTGGCTGTAGGCACACCGGACATCTTCCATTAGCCGAAAATGGGTGTCTAGGAATGACTATGGTTGTCATGTGGTGACTAGTATTATCAAGACTATTAGTCAACCTGTGGGACGTGCCCGTAGTGACGAAATAATAGCACCTGGCACGCACATGCGTGCAAGCTAGGCAGTCCGTACTGCTGCCACCTGCTGTGCCATGACGCATCACCACAAGACTTGTACGTGTTTTTCTTGTGAGCACGCGTAGCTTTGACGCGAGACAGCCGCCCACCAAAGAAAATGTATATTATATACCATATATTGGTACAAATATATCTATACAAATTGCACGCAGTCACACATGGCGCGCCTGTGGGCGGGAGCCATGGCGGGTGGGCGCAGCGCACGCCTACAGAAGGTTGCGCGGCAAGCGGCACCTGCTTGCCCGAGGTGCGTGCCCGCCTTGCCACCTTCTTCACATGCTATGACACTCCACCGCGGGCGCACACACCCCCAGTACACAGCGTTCCAAACCTCAGTGCAAAACTTCTACTGTCTTGAGCTCAGCAGAGCAGTGCAATGATGACCCGGGGGGGCCTATTTGTCACATCGCACCCACTTGCTTGCCTGGCCGCGCCTGCACTCAGGTGCGAGGCCACGGAGCTGGGCGAGAGGTGGGAGGCCACGTGGCGGCAGTTCGAGGCCAGCGCGGCGCAGGCAGAGCGGAGCCGGACAGGTGCGTGCTCAGCAGAACATGGGCGTGGTCAGCAGAGAAGGCAACTTTCTGCTCAGTGGCAGCTGCTGAGCATGAAGCGTTGTACTGCCTGCTGGGTGCGGGCGGTGGCGCACTTGCCGGCTGGCAGCAGCGCTGCTCCGAGCCGCTGCATTTCAGTACATACATGTATTTGAAGTATACTTTAGAAGTACTTCGAAGTATGCCTATGCCCGCATACATACTTCTGAAGTACTTGAAGTATAGGACTCTTATTTGGATGTGGCACATGCCGTAGTCACTGCGAAGTACATATGGAAAGTACACAGTTCACAGTGCATGTGTACATGCATGCAGATGCACACACGTGGTACGAACAACAGGCCGCGCCAGCGGCGTGTGCACTATAGATAGCCACATGGATGGCACGTGTGCCACTTGAGGAGTGTGCACGGCGCAGACCCTCTGTGTGGCCAACGTGCATTGGAAAAAAAAAGGTGTGTCGCACACTCCTAGTGATGGGTCACGGCGTATTAACACATTTTATACGTTATACCAAATACAGCGTATGTCTACGCCCAAAAACGCGATACGCGGCATATTTGCCGTATGAATACGGCCATCTGTACATATGTTATACGGCGTATTTACATGCATTATACGGCGAAAATTATACGCTGTGACCCATCACTACACACTCCTTATGCAGTGGGACTGCTCAGAGAATCGTCTCGCCTCTGGCCTCGGTCTCAGGTAGAGCCGCTGTGAACTGCGCACGCGCGGGTACCGCCGGGCGCGCACGCTGTGCGTTCCTTCAGCCTCAGCCGTCTTGCATGTGGGTCATGCACTTTCTTGTATGCGCCACAACCACGGATCCCAACAGCCACACGTACTTCATGTCATTTTTTGCTTGATATGGTAGGTCATCATGAGTTTTTTTTTCGCCCCGTGTCTCTGTAGTGTGTGTATACACATACGCACCTAGTACTGCTGAAAAAGTTCTTGCAAGTGCAGGTGCTTCCATGTAAACACTTACAGCCTCTTTTTATAAAAAATAGCATAAAACAAGAGCCCGCGGCGCCTCACACCCTCTCCTCTGCCCTTATGCTCCCAACCCCTCTTGCCACACGTGCCCGGCACCCCCTCATGGATCAGACGCCGGCAGGGCCAGCACCAGCGGCAGCGGTGGCGGCGGCGGCGCCGGTGGCGGTGCGGGCGCGGGCGGCCTGCAGCAGGGCAGCGCGGTGGTGTCCATTGTGTCCGCGTATCGCGATGGCGCGTGGCAGCGCGTGCCCAAGCTGCTGCTCGTGGAGGGGGACATCATCGCGCTCATGGCGGGCGATGCGGCGCCAGGTGAGTGTGGAGCACATGGTGGCCCACACCACGTCTGAGCCTTACGGGCTCACATTGTCAGGCGCAGTTGCACGTTGGCGTGACCTTTCCTTCACCAAGGAAGTGTACGTTTCTGAACTACTGTACTTTGAAGTACCGGTAATTAATACTTTTAAGTATGCCGCTCGTGGAGGGGGACATCATCGCGCTCATGGCGGACGATGCGGCGCCAGGTGCGTGTGGGGCACACCACGGCTGGTGGCGGCGCCGTTCAGTTCTCATGGTCGGGCGCAGTCGCGCCATGTTGCATGATGGCATAAGTTTTCCTTCATTTTAAAGCGTTTTTCATTGCAGCTGCTGCTCGTGGAAGGGGGCATCATCGCGCTCATGGCGGGCGATGCGGGCTGAGTCTCACGGGATCACGGGACCACGTGTCGGGCGCAGTTGCGTGATGGCGTGACCTTTCCTTCATCAAGCGAAGTTTATTTGGTACCGGTATGCTACGGGTGGAGGATATGCTGTTCGTCCCGAGGTGTGCATCACCGCGCTCATGGCGGGCGATGCGGCGCCAGGTGGGTGCTTAGCACACCACGGCGGAGTCTCGCGGGCTCACATTGCCGTGCGCAGTTGCGTGTTGGCGCGACCTTTCCTTCGTGGACCAAAACTCACGTAGGTTGCTGCGTGGTCCTTCACCAATCAAAAATTGTCTGGTTTGCTGCTCATGGAGGGTGACATCTTCGTGCAATGGCGCGGGCGACGCGGCGCCAGGTGCGGGTGGCACCACGGCGGGTGGCGGTGCCATTGAGTTCTCATGGGCTTCGCATTGTCGGGCGCAGTTGCCCGTTGGCGTGACTTTTCGATCATATTTAGGGTTGCCGGATTCCGGAATCGTAATTTTTTTCGATATTACTCTGTGATTCGTAGCGTATTCTCGCCGTAACCTTATAATCTTTGCAACATATTCCATAATGCTATATGTGCTCAGCACAGTAGGGCCATCACAAACTTCAAGGCATAGTAGGCTGCTGTAGGCATCTGCAACGCGTATGATGAAATTACCGTTGACCGTCATGTCCAGAAATTATACCCCTATTCATTTTAGAGCGAAATGTATTACATTTGCTGTGGGTGGGGGAAGGCGCCATCGTGCTCATGGCGGGCGACGCGTCGCCCGGTGGGTGTGCGCCACACCACGGCCGAGTCTCACGGGCTCACGTGTCGGGTGCAGTTGCGCGTTGGCGCCGTCTTTGCTTGATCAAGCGAAGTTCACTTAAATGCTACGGGTGGAGGAAGGTGTCATTACGCTCAGGGCAGGCGATGTGGTGCCAGGTGGCGGTGAGCCGCGCCACAGCAGGTGGTGGCGCCGCGGAGTCTCATGGACTTCACGTTCTTGGGCGCAGTTGTGTGATGGCGTGACTTTTCCTTCATCGAGCGAACTTCATTTGCTTCAATGTAATTTGTTGCGGGGTGGGGAAAGCGCCATTGCGCTCATGGCGCGGGCGACGTGGCGCCCGGTGGGGGCGAACCGATTGGCGGGGTGGCGGCACTGATGCGTCTCATGGGCTCCACTCGCCAGGCGCAGTTTGCTTGCTGGTGCTTCTTTTGTCATTACGTGCATGTCATTCACGTCGGGTGGGGGAAGGCGTCATTGCGCTTGTGGCGGGCGATGCGGCCCCAGGCGGCTCCGGTGTACCGCTGATGGCGCCACGGCTGCCTTTCACGTGTTGGCAGATGTGTATGTGTAGGTGCCTGTCATTTTGGACAGGCTGCGCTGTGGACGCCGAGCCACGGCCGCTGCTGCACGTTGATGCAATTTCTCTTATAATTCCTCTTAGCCGCTGGTGGGCGCCCACAGCATCGTGGACCACACGGCCGCTGGCAGCGCCACTGCTGTCAGGGGCTCCACACGCCGGGCGCAGTGCGTCTGGATGTGGCCGTCTATTACTGGGTCCATTTCCATTTTCCTGCTGGTGGAGGGGCGGGCGGCGTTCATTCATGGCACTACAGTGTGCTTGTGCAGCATATGCAGCATGCACGCAACTGCGCAGCACACGTGACCCTTGCGCAGGGGCGGGACCCTTGGCCACGCTGCTGCTGAGCACACCCCGCTCCCCCTGCTGCCCCCCCCCGTCCCCCACTCAAAACACGCCGCTCGCAGGCAAGGCAGAACTCCTCACGTTCGACAGCGAAGGGCTCAGGGCTGATGCCACCGCTGCCGCCGCTGCCCCAGCCCCCCCCCCGGGCGACCGCGGCCGCCGCCAGTCCGTTGGCACCGCAACGGGGGGCGAGGGGGGAGGAGCTGGGGTGGTGGGGGGGGGGACAGGGGGAGCCTCGGGAGTCAGCCCGACTGCCGCCCCGGCGTGGGGGCAGGCGCGGCTTGCGGCGGGAGAGCAGGTTCAGGTGCGTTGCGCATGCCGTGCGCGTGCAAGCCTCTGTGCCGCCGCTGGCAACATCGCCTGTGCAACCTTGTGTTTTTGCAACGTAGCAGCTGCGTGCACATGATGGGCACAAATGTGGATGCGGGGGGGGGGGGCTGGGGGGGTCGGTGGCGCTAGCCCCAGCTGTGGCAGATTGTATGTTGCCGGCTAGCAACAGGGACAGCATGCACACACCATAAGCATGGAGCTTTCCGCTACTCGCGCGGAGGCGAGAAGAAGTCCATGGTCGTCGAGGCTCGAGGCGCACACAAGGTGCTCAGCATTAGGTGCGGGAGCAGGCGCAGGTGTCGCGATTGCGTGGCGGCAGGCGCTCACAGGGAGGGGACTTTATGCGGGTGGTTAACTGTGGAAGGCCGAGAGTAAATGACATCCTGCGGCCGTAACGCGCGCGCTGTGACGGGTGCCCAGCCAGGAAGTGTAACCCCGGCAACACGCTCGGTGCAGGTGTGTGCCAGTGAGGACGTACCAGAATTGTTTGTGCACGGGGCGGTGGCCCCCTTTCCTTGCAGGCCCTAACCCGACGGGCACGCCTCTGGTGCATTGCACGTGCAGCGTGCCCTGTGACAGGGGCGCCAGGGCTCACTGCAGTGGCCACTTGCAGGCGCTGCAGTGTGGTGTAGCGCACACTCTCTCTCTCCCGCTGCAGGCAGGCGCAGCCGCCGCCACGTTGCTTCTCCCCCGCCGCTGCACACGCACCCACCTCCCCACACGACAGCCGTGCAGCCGTGCTCACACCCCACATGTACCCCCCCCTCGCCCCCCCCCCACCCCCGCTCCGCCGTCACCCAACGCCACAGCTGCGCCAGGAGGCACGCGCCCCGTGCCGCCGCCGCTCCCTGGTGGCGCCTCTGTCGCCCATGCTCCTCCTGCTGTGCGGAGACACGCGCTGCTACCTGCTGCTCGAGACGCCGCTGGCGCGCCACCTCATGGCCACGCTGCCGCCGCCGCCGCCACCCGGCGGCGGCAGCGGCTGCGGGTTGGCGGAGCCTCCGACGTCGCTGCTGCGGCGAAGGCTGCATGCGGCGCGGGCGCACGTGGTGCGGCTCGCCGCGGCGGGCGCGCTGCTCGCGTTGCTGGTGAGTTGCAGGTGTCTGTTAGGCCCTGTTGCCGGCCGCCTTCCCTGTGTGCCTCATGGCGGCTCACCCGCGCTGTGACGCAGTGGCGGGTGTGTGTGTGTGCGTGCAAGTGTTATATGTTTACACTGCAGGGGCATGGGAGCATGTGGTGGGGGCGCCAGCATGAAGCAAGGCCGGGCGGTGCGCGTGCGGTCAAACGCTGTCGCTGTGCTTGGCCGCACGTTACCCACTCATCTGCCGCCACTGAGCAGCGGCACCCTTGCTGCCCCGCTCCTGCTGCGCCATTGCCTACTGCTGATGCACCTGGTGCGTTCATTGCACCCACCTTAGCCTTGTGCCGCTTTCCGCACGGCTGCCGCCCCCCGCCCACCCTCAACGCTACACCCCTCAACCTCTGCTGGCTCGCAGCGCCCGCCGTGCACCCCACGCCTGCTGCCACTTCAACTTCAACATCAACTTCAACATGAACTTATGCTGCAGTCCCGTGCCCCCTTACCTGCACAAGGCACTGCCGCGGCTGCCACGCCACTGCCTGCGGCAGGCGCGGGCGACCCGTGTAGCCATTGTCCTTCTGACCTCCGCTGCCACGCTTGCCACGCACTGCTGCTCCACCTTCACCTTAAGTGACGCTCACTCGCCATTCCCTTCCTCCCCCCCCCTTTTGACAGGCGGGGGCGGTGCGGGTGGCAATCGCCAGCGGCGCGCGCGATGCGTGGCCCTTGTATCTCCTGTTCATCCCCGCGAACGTGGCGCTGTGCCTGCTGCCAGTGTCGTTCCCGGCGTGCCTCGCGCTCGGGCAGGGGCTGTGCACGGCGCGCATACTCGCCTTCTTCGAGCTGCTCCTGCTGCAGGTGCGCATGCGCAGCTTGTAGTATACCACCGGGTACTGTAGTAAGCTGAAGCTGGTTGTACAGCACTGTGCGCGCGGCGCATATGCTCGCCTTTTTTGCACTACTCCTGCTGCAGGTGCGCGCAGCAACAACTTCGGATTGAAGTAAGTTGTGGGCCCTAGCCGGCGTGCATACCACCGTTTTCGGCTGCTCCTGCTGCAGGTGCGTGCAACTCGTACTTCACATTGAAGTTGGTTCCCAGAGCGGTTTGCTCGGCGCGCGTGCCCGCCTTGTTCGCGCGACTCCTGCTGCAGCTGCACGCAGGTTGCACTACAAGTTGAAGTCAGTTGTGTGGGCTGTAGCCGGCGTGTGTACCCACAGTTTTTTAGCTGCTCCTGCTGCAGGTACGCGCAGCTTGTACTTTTAAGTTGAAGTTAGATGCGGGCTTTAGCCGGCGTGCGAACCTACCGTTTCGAGCTGGTCCTGCTGCAGACGCGTGAGCTGCCCCAATGTGTGTGCGGCGGGGCTCATACTAGAAGTAATACTTCGAAGTAGCGACTTGTGGGCTGTGCACGGCGCACATACTCGCCTTCTTCGAGCTGCTCCTGCTGCAGGTGACCTGCTCCAGGAGAGCGCTCCTGCCGCAGGTGCGCGCAGCTTATACTTCAAGTTGGAGTTGGGTCCCAGAGCGGTTTGCACGGCGCGCGTGCCCGCCTTCTTCGCGCGTCTCCTGCTGCAGCTGCGCGCGCATCCACAAACTTCACATTGACATAAGTGGCCCCCGCCCCGGGCGCCAGCAAGCACCGTTCCCCACCGCCCCTTGCTCCCCCCCCCCCCCCCCCTTTGCCCCCCCGCGCCCCCCCCCCCCCCCTGCCCCCCCCTATGCAGGGGGCAAGGGCGCCCATCCCCGCACTTGCCGGTGCGCACAGTGATTTTCTCAGCATGGCTGCTGCAGAGGTTGAAGTTGCATTCGCGAGCAGGGAAGCTTATTCCTCTCATAACGGGGTTGTTGCACAATCCACCACGGGGAACCACCACCGCCGGAGCTGGGCACCACAACCAGAGCCAGGTCAAGAGGCGTGCGGAGCGTCTGTGTGGGCAGGCCGGCTCGCCATAGGATACACCGCCGCCTGGAGTCCCTACCTCACACTGTGTGCGCACACGCGCGCCATCACTTGTAGTGATGGGTCAGAACGTACCGGTATGATTTTTGCATTATACGCAGTATAGCGTATGTGAATACGCCGTATAACGCAAGCACATGAACGTATTTATACGGCAAATACGCCGTATATCGCTTTTGGGCATAGAAATACGCAGTATTTTCTACTTCAAGTATAACGTACTTCAGAAGTATAACATCGGAAGTACGCCGCGACGCATCGCTACTGACCTGTCGGTGAGCGGCTCCAGCCGCACCGCGCGGCAGCGCACCCCGTGCACGCCCCTCCGCTCAAGGTGCCGGCCCTCCTCCACGGACAGAAAGTACCTGAGAAACGCCAGGCGCCCCATGGACTGCGCGCACGCAAGGGCGAGGCAGGCAGTGCTCAGCAACTTGGCCCTGTGCACAGCGGCCGGGCAGCCTCGGCTTGGGGATGAAAGCCAGCCGCAGGCAAGTGTGGGCGCAGTGGGCGCCATGCATGAGGCTGTAAGCGTGTTGCTGGGGCGGTGACGGCTGGTGACGGTGTTGCCACGGCGGCGGCGGCGGCGGCGTGTGCTGTGGCACACGCGCCTGGTTGCAGCGCGTAGCTGTGTATGTGTGTGTGTGTGACGCAGGTGGGTGCGTCATTAGCTCCCGATGCTTGTTACGCCAAGAGTGTACCAAAGCACACACCACAATTACTGTGCCTGGGGGCTGCCCGCTGTGTAAACGGTGGGGACTGCAACTCGAAGACCGAAATTTTTTGTCCTCGCGCATGTGCTGCAGTGGCCACCACTGGCATCAGCGGCGCGCAAGCAGCTGTGCCATGCGGTCAGGCGGCTGCTGAGCGGGCAGTGCATTTTTTCTCGCTCCAATTGATGGACCTAACATTTTTGTCCCCTGCATGTGCTGCAGTGGCCACCACTGGCATCAGCGGCGCGCAAGCAGCAGCGCCAGTGGCCAGGCAGCTGCTGAGCAGGCAGTGCATTTGTGCTCAGCGCACCGCGGGCATGCCCACCTGCCGCTCAATGTACTGCAGGAACAGCGTGCCGTCGCCGAGCTTGGAAGCGGGGTCGAAGTGGCCGGACGGCGATATGTACCGCACCTGTTGCACGCACAAGGGGAAAACAAATGCGGGCGCACAGGGCGGGCACTTATTTTGCTACTGGTGTTAAAGAGAACGATTTTCACCTAAGAGACATAGCACAAGTAAGCCGTGTTGGTAGTTGTACTCTGAATCATCCCTAGCCGTCAAGGACACTGACCGGCGCGTGTAGGTGTGGGGGCTGTCTGG
>JAULBY010040699.1:0-13526 GCA_032358315.1 Ophiocytium majus
CAGGGTCATATGACGCTGCATAACGCCCCCCCTCGTTAAACAAGACCCCCGCGTTATACTCCGTCAGTTACGGTACTACATGCGTACAGTACAGTATATATACATACCACTTGTACTACTTGACGTACTTCAAGTATATTTAATCTATCATACATCATTTTAATCTATCATACATCAAATACTACTGTAATACATGCTTTACACTTTATATGGTAATAAGTTTACGAGGCACCTGTGCGGCATTTCTCGGGCTGGCGTTATTCCGTTGATAGCTGATGCGCTGCAGTACCTGTGTGCAATTTCACTTTGCCGCCCGCAGGCAGCAGCTCTGTTGAAGAAGGATGGCGAGGCGGCCTTTGCAGAGCAGTTTGGCACCTACTTCATCTGGGGGTTCTCCAAGGTGGCTTGGTACCATGCCTACATGTCCATTGAAACCCTGAGCCAGACGGATAAAAGCGCCAAGGCAGGCTCCATCTCGGCATCTTTTTCGAGCTTGTCTGTCAGCGGCAGCGCCAAGGCGACATTTAACAATGAGATATCGGTGAGCCTTCACATGCAATGGCACCTTGTCAGCACTGCAGTGCACTATCGTACTTCGAAATACCATCGTGAGATGCTATTGGAACAAGAGCACATCACAACAGCTCTGCTGCGCGCCCCAGTGCTCGCTCGGAACTACGGCAAGGCAGTGCCTGCATGCATACAGCTACAACGTCGACTTTGCAGCGGCAGTAGAGGCAGTGAAGTGCTGTGCTGCACTGCGAGAGGCCTCGGGATGGCCGGGTAATATGTGATATCATGCGTGATACTACGAAGTATGGTGATAACATGCGTGCCACGCCACTGGCAGGCAAACATGATGATACTGAGGCTACTGCAGGGTGCTCTTTGCCACCTGCCAGTGTGTCCCTCTGTGGACGGTCCAGGGCTACAGTGGTCAGGTTTCTGACCAGGAGCAGTGCCAGATGCGTTATGTCGATGGCCCAGTGCTACAGCTGCTTTATGTCAACCATGACAGCTCACGACACGCCGGACTGTCCAGCCATCAAGCACATCATTCCAAGTCCGGGGCATGCATGGTATCTCAGTGGCGCCTTTTGCAAATCATGGTTCTAAGTTACCGTCAAACCGTGCACGCGCCGATGTCCCTGCCTCCTGCGCCGTATTGTGACCTCCCCTTGCCACGCCTTTGCAGACCATGGCCAGTCAAACAACCGTCACCGTCACTGCTGCATGCTCAGCCTGTGATCGGACGGACCCGGCCGGATTTGTCATAGTGCCAGGGGACGATGACGCAAACGGAGTGAGCACGAAATTCGTGGATGCCGGCAACCATTTCTTAGAAACCACTTCTGGCACCAAGTCAATCGCTGTGCTGCGGACCTTCTCAAGCCTTGCGTCCTATGCTCAGGTGAGCCGGCGCAAGAATTCTGTCACTGACTTGGCAGAAACATCACCACCGTGAGCACCTTAGTGATGCGGAGCTGGTGGCCGCAGAGTGGCAGCTGCGTGACCCCGACCTGTGGTTGACAGCCGACCTGAGGCACAGGTGCACAGGCCCCCGGGTGCAGCCTTTTACGTTGTGCAGCCTGGCACATAGTACGTGGTACTACCTTGAGGCTGCCATGGCGTGCCCTGCGAGGTGGTGCACCACTCTCTTGCAGTGCCGCCATGCTGTGCACGTGTGCAGTGGCCGCGGCTGCACCAGCAGCACATGATTTTACATATGCTGCGGGGGTGTTGTGATGCTGCAGGCAGTCTGCAGCATTCAGCTTCCTCCTATTAATCACTGTGTTGATGAAGTAACGCCAGTGCCAGTAATGCCTGCTGGAGCTGGTGTTACAGCTCAGAAGTGCTTGCCACATACTTTGAATCAGTTCTACATGGTATGAAAAGCATCAACGTGCCGCAGCAAGTGCGTGTGACACTGGGAGGCCGCCCTGCACGGTGGTTCCAAACCCTGTTCATTATGATGCACGCACTGCCTGTTACGCGTTGTCAGGCACACGTAGCGTGCTACACTAGGTATCATACCAGCCTGGCTCTGAGGCTTGCTTGACTTCTTTCTGATGGAAGCCTTTAAAAAAAGGTGTAGGTGCATCACTGCCTAACAGCTGGAAGTGTGCGGGGTGCATGCTCATGCCGGGTAGGTCTTGTCAGTGCAGCTGTGTCAGTCAACACGCGTGGTAGACTGATGCCGTAGTGCTTGGCGATTGTCTCTGGCGAATGTCACAGGCAGTTGGGGAGGCAAAGGGCATGAACCAGCTGCTGAACGGTGAAAAACTTTACGTGCAGCGGCAGAGACGCAAGCTGGCCTACCTTGACCTAGGTAAGCTGCGAGTGCAAGAGCCGCTGTGCAACTGAAAAAGGCAGCACAGGACAGTTGTAAAAGGCCCGCTGGTCCTCAATCGGACAGCCATGCACGCTGCAGCTCTTTGAGGGTCTCATTTGCAGTTCTGTACATGCTGACATCATTCTGTTCATGTGTAGACTAGAGTAGGTTTCATCGGTCCAAACAGGAGTTCACATGTGGGAGCAGTCGCTGGTAGTGCCTGTCTGAGGCTAACGCATGCTGTCATGTGTGCGTTTATGGAAGTGCTGCCAAGGCATGGTGGCATCCACTGCTTCGCTCCTGTGTTGTGATGCGCCATGGTTGGGCATGTCAGCTAAGTTGCAATGCGACCAAAATCAGTACGCACACCGAGCTCTTGCTGGTGGGATCATGACATCGGCTTCATGCGGATGTGGTGCGCCTCCTTCTCGCCCTGCCCTGCACCAGCAATGCAGGCGGCTGACGAGGGGGACAAGTGGTCCGGCAGTGCCAAGGATGTCCTCACCAGCCTGCGCGATGGTGTGCACAGTGCCATCGCCACTATAGACGCCGTGGAGTGGTCAAAAGACACGGTTGTGGAGGCATTCAGAAAGTGGTTCAGTGACATCGCGTCGGAGACCCAGAATGACAAATGGTCCAACGTGTTCAGGGCAGACGATTTGGATCGGGACTGGGACAACTTTCTCAACAGTGCTGGAGGTGGGATGCCCACGGGCTTTTGCCGTGCTGCCAACGTTCCGAGTACTGCTCTCTGTGTGCTGCCTGCGCAGTGGTGTCTAGCGGCGCATGCCACTTTGCGGCGCTGGGCAGCATGGGCACACCTGCGGAGCTGCAACCAGTGCCGCATTGCGTCGCTTCAGGGCATCATGTTGTGCGTGGCCCCACTGTTCATGCCAGCCCGGTGTGGCACACCAGCATTATGGCGTGCCTTTTCGCATTACACAGCAGCACTGGTGATGAAGTACCCGTAGGGCGCGCGAGCGCCTGTGCATGCGTTTACAAGTACATGTACCTCAAAATGAGTCTGTTTGTACATGTGCTACAAGTAAGTACTTAAAAAAAAGTGTGTGCTTACATCGGTTGTGCATACATGCATATGTGTGCATGTATGCTTATGTGTGCCGTGCTCACCAAACTTGACCACAACTAGGAGCTTTTCCCAAGCTGGTCTAAGAGCGCTTGCAGCTGCATGTGCACAAGCGATATTGGGCTCATGTCTCTGCTGCCCCCGTACGCTCATGGCCCATGGCGGATCCCTGCAGCTGCCACCAACACTGGTATGATGGTCGCCTCCTTCCCTGACGACAGCCTGCGCAAGAACGAACTTTACTACCACGCCGAGCTGGGCCCTCAGCAGAATGTTAAACCGTGTGCTACAACGTATTGCAAGAAGCCCTGGACGTACATCACTCAGGTGAACTTCATTGGTGCCTATTGGCTCGGAAGTGTCGCGTCCATACACTGCTCCGACGACTCCGTGTCCTATGTGAAAACTGTGTCCAGGGGCTCTAGCACTACCTCTCGTCTGGGGCCCAACATGGACGGCTTCATCGGCATGAACATGTCGCCGGTGATTGCGGACAAGGCAGCTCCGCACCAGCCTCCAGAGCCCACCGCCTCGTACGTGCATCTTATCTACGGGGACGGCTTGGTGGGGCCTGCGGGGTCCTGGGCAGAGTGGGACCAGGACAAGGTAGTCAACACTCAGCATGTGTACTGCCCCGCGGGAACCAGGCTCGTCGGGTTGACGAGTCGGTGGCAGTCTTACTACACGACGGACGGTGACGCCGGGTTCAGAACGGAGCCTCAAACGTGCCTGGCAAAGTTTAGCCCTCCTGACGACGCTGGGGGCAACTTGCAGATGTACGGGACCATTCTTGTCAGCCTGGGCGTCATGTGCGCGAGAGTCCCAGGTACCTACGCCGCGCGCAAACGCATTAAAGTTGCTCTTGATTCCAGCGCCAGCCAGGCACAAGTTTTTCAGCACCTAGTACAACTGTCGTGGCTTGCACTTGCTCTTAGACAGCAAGCAGTCAGGGGTCATGCAGGGGACAAGCCACGCCTGCAACTATTGCTGCAACTACCACAGAAAAGTTTCCATCAGTCCTGGGGGACACGCGATGATATGACCAGAGTAGATTATTGTGCACTGAGCGGAATTGCCATGCTGCGGCGTCCACATAGCAGCGCAATTTGCCTCTTGTACACTGCCTCACAAATGGTGGCGAAAGCACCAGACACAACACAACCTGACAGGCCATGCCATGTGGGGTATCGTGGCTGGGGCTCGCTATGGGCGCGGCACTGATGCAAGCGGCATGGCACACTTGCACAGAGCAGCACTTCCTAAACAAGCAAGATGGTTATCAGTAACAGGGGTAACAACACCTGTTTATGCCTTGCGAGGTAATTACTAATACTTCTGAAGTAGCATGGTACATACATTACTGCAATAAGCATGTGCCTAGGTATTTGGAGTACGCAGCACATTGCCATGCCACAGAAGCACTGAGGGCGCAAAGCACTGACGCCACTTGAACGCCTAGTAATGGAACACTTGCCTGCAACGCACTGTCACTGTGTTGCACCGCTGGTGCCACCAGTGGCATGATCTGACAGGCGCCACAACGTTTTTTTGTGTCTGTGCAGATAATATGGAGTCATACGCCATGCAGCCAAAGCTTGACAAGCTCGACAAACTTTGAGGCTGCTGTCATAAGGTGTGAAATCCGCTAGTGGGTCAGCAGTAGCTGAGCACACTGAACCTTCCAGATGTTTGGTGCAAGGCGCCACAGCTTAGCAGCCAGACAGCCACTGCCTGGACCAGCCGGTGGGCGACACTTAGCCAGACACCTACCGGTCCGCATGCTGGTATTTACTGACTCCTGGTAACCCTTAGGCATTACTCACTGACCTGGAGAGCAGCATATGCCCGCTGGTCTAGCTTGGTTGACACTGATGCACCGTTTTAACTTAGTGGCTTGAGGTTGATTTGCACACGCACACACGTGCCGGCTTTTGTTTTCTCTTTCACCTCTGTTCTTGCCCCACATCTTCGTACTTCGTTGCTATGATTATGTGATATCTGGCACTGCTTGCGGTGTTGCACAGGAGCCGATATGGATAGCATGGTGCGGTACATTACACCTGTACACTGCATACTTCAGATAACTTCAGAAGCACTTCTTTATGGTGCACAAGTAACCGTGGCATGCGCGCGGCGACGTTCACCAGTTTCAGGGGGGTGACTGTGGCGACATGCACACTACAGGACTACCCCATGTGTTCTTAAGTTTGGTCCAGGCTTGTACCAGTGAAGTATGTGCATGAATGCTATGCTGAGCAGCGCCCTGGGAGGGCAGGTTGGGCAGAGAACTGTCCGGCGGATGCTGTGGTTGTGGACAGTGTTGGCTTTGTCGCACTGTTGGTTTGGCGGCAGCCTGCTGTCAGTACAGGTACTTGTGGGCGCACTAGCAGACTTGCTACGTCTGCAGCATTGCTGCATTGCTGTCAAGGTGTTTGCCTGCACCTTCGTACGGCCTGAACTGCTGCGTCAGATCACAGAAGAGTCTCCACAGGCCTGAACCTTGAAGGCTGCAGGAGCACGCAAGCCTGCCATCACACACTACGATCATGCTATGGCTACTTAGAGCTGCATAATTTGCGGCATGTTTGTGCGTGCAATGGGTGTGGGACATGCCGCTGCACTGTGTATTACTACAGCAGTAGTCCAGATATGTGGCGATATATGCAAGTGCTGGTGAAAGATTAAGGTGGTGCGGTACAAGTGTCGGGGCGAAGGCGCCCAAGTTGCTGCATGCGTGGGTGGCATGCGCTCAGCAGCGAAAAATGTTGCATATACTTCTGAAGTATTGCATACTACAGTGGTATATACATCTAGAGTGAGCGCCGGAGCGTGCAGCCCGGGAGGGTGCAGCGTGGCCGGCCAGTCCCTGGAGTTTGTACTTTTTTAGGGGTGACAGCCATGCTCAACAGCATGCACTTGCGCATGCAACGCTCCATTATACCTCGAAGTACGTCAATATCATGATGTACCGATACACCTCAAGGTACGACAAATTATGCTACGCATACTTCAAGTATGCATAAGCAGTTGCATGTGGACATACACTTTGTAGTATACTGCTAGTACGTTGCACATGTGTACCAAGCCTTACATGTCAGTTTATCACAAAACCACATCGACATGATGACGGTGACAGCAGCATTCGCTTTCCCGGCTACCGGCTACAATGACACCGCCAAACAGCTGGCAGCGTGCATGCCTTGGTGGACGTCACAACCTTTAAGGCACAGTGCCCCTCGCATGAGCGCAACGCAGCGGTGCACCCTCGTCGACGCTGCAGGCAGACGCACACGGCCACTTAGCAACGGTCGCCACTATCCGGGCTCTTTTGACACTACAAGCTTGCCAGTCTGGCACTTGCCTGTGTGCAGCATCAGCCCTGAGGGCAGGCGCCTGGTCGCGGCGGTGACAGTTCAGGATATACATACTAGAAGCACATGCCATACGGGAGGAGGTGCCGCGACGGCGCGGCCCTTGAAGCTGAAGGGCATTGCCCTATCAGCGACGCACCAGATGGACCTGTTAGCACGTGTCATGAAGTACATGGCGGTCGCTGGTGTGTGGAGAGCATGGCAAACCAGCAGCTGGGTGGGGAGGGGAGTAGGTCCCCTGGGATATGGGACTTTAATTCACTAGAGTAGTGCCGCACCAGCATGCTGGTTCACTTAGAGTGCATACAGCTGTGCGTTGCCATCTTGTCAGTTGTTAGTAGCAGCAGAACAGCATGCGTGGTCGTTTTGTTTTCCAGGCAAACACCCGCCGTGTGCACAGGGCTTTTGCGCCCTAAGCCGAGTATCTGACACAAGCGTACTGTCTGTTACACGCCATTAAAAAATACTCTGCAGGTGCAGGAAGGTCATGTCGCCTGTGATCAGTGAGTCAACCGACCACCCGGGCGTGTGCTGAGCAAGGTGCCCTCGAGCTTCAACTTATGAAGTGTCACTGCATAATTATGTAAGTCCATCTTTACAAAAATAGGATGTGATGCTGCCAGCTGTAGCCATGGCCAGATGTACGATGGCGAGTGTGACAAGAGTTCAGTGCAAGCACACCCAGTGCAATGGACAGACTCAACTGCCGCCTGTGGTGTGCAGACTCAAGCCTTGTGTACACACGCCAGTCGAATAGCTGCATGAACATACCAGTATGTGACACAATCAGCACCGCTGCCGCACCACCACCATCGCTGCCACCAGTTGCACCTGCTGGCTATGGCTGGCAATGCAATGTGCGGCAGGAGAACCAGCTTGCACCATATGCTGCGCACCATCAGCCCATTGAAGCGGCGTCCTGTGCTTCCCGCATGAACATGGTATTCACAAGATGCTGCTTACAACCAGCCCCCACACCAAATCCCTGCCTTTGGTGACTGATGCCTGCCACCGCCAGCCTGGCACTAGGTCAAAGGTTGCATTGGTCAGTCACCTAGCAGCTGAGAAGTGATGCAATCGACGGTCGTGGGCGACAGCAGCACGTCCACCAATGTCCGGAACGTCACACGCGGGCCATGGGACTGGCTCTTGTCTGCACATACAAAACGTGCCGTAACAGCACATGCTGATGCTCAGCGGCCACCACCAGCTCTCTGGGTGCACAGTGCACGGCAGGGCATGCGTGTGCGCACCTTCAAAAGAGTGTGCACAACCTTGCACTGCACAGCGCATGCTGCATCGCCGCCTTCCCTGCGACCTACCGGCAGGCACCAACAGGTATTGCTGCTGCATGCAAACGCACACCAGCACTCACTTCAACATACACACGCTGTGCCACACACCTGCTGCGCCCGCCACTGTCTCCGGTGCACCAACAGTGCCAGCATCACCGCCGCCAGCACCTGGTTTACCGCCAGTGCCGTCACCATTACATGTGTCACTGATGCCAGTGGCGCCATCCGCTGCACTGTGAACTCCTGCCAGTGCCATGCGGAGCGTTTTCACCGCCTCTGTGATGCCCCACTCCTCGTCTGCTGTGGCACACCAGTCAGAACCCAGCTGCGCAGACAGCGAGCCCTGGGACATGCAACAACGTGCACACACATGCCACAGCTACTGTGTGAGATGCAGCCATGTCATCCAGCCTGTGCAAGCCAGCTACAGCAGGCGAGTGCGCACAACAGGTGCGTTCTGCGCGCTGCGAAACACCACCACACGCGCTGAAAAACCACTCAAGTGTGCATACCTGTGCGGCAGTGGCGACTGCCCGGGCAACGGCTTCACGCGCTCGATCCCGGGAGTCGCTGGGTGAGTCCATCCACAAGTTAACGCTCAGAGCCGTCTCAGTGCAGCGCACGAGGTGCCACCTGGAAACAAGGGGAGAACAAGGCGCCGCTCTGAGCTGATGGTGCTCAGCACATGATGCAAGCTGGTTCTCCTGCTGCACATTATGGCAGCATTGGCCAGCAGCTGCACCTGGTGGCAGCGACGGTGATTGCGTCATATTGCTGTAGTATAGGCTAGCAGGGCTCATGGGCGATGCATGCCACCACGGCAAAAGCACATCACTGTGGTAAAACAAACACAGGGGACAACTGCTCATGGGCCTGCTGCTGTTGCTGACACACAGACCGCACAGCCGCGGCAGTCACACTCAGCGAGCAACATTTCCCACCAGTGCTTGGGGACGAACAAGGCATCACCGGGTTGCAGGGTAACACGCTGCGCCTTTGCGAGGGCATGCTTCAAACCTGGAAACCTGTAGGTTGGGCACACATTAGGTGGCACACGAGCAATGCAGGTCGACCTCAGGACAGCGAGTAAGTGCTTCGGTGACCGAGGCAGGTGCACGTGCAGCATGTATCACGTAGGCGTACGAGAGTGTAGTACGCACAGGTGAGGTGAGTGTGTGGGCTGCTCTGCTGCTGCACGGGCAGGCATTCATTGTATAGTGCCGAAGCAAATGTGATGACAACAACATTGCAGCCCCTGACCGCGGCAGCGTCAAACCACAAGATTGAGCGCAGTTGCTACGTGGTGACACCGTCGCTGCACCAGCTGACGCGGCAGCCACGCGTGCCACCACCATGCATAAACGTTTGCACTGGTGTGAATGCCAGTGCCGCACCTTTCTAGTGGCAGCCTGCTCAGCAGCATGTCGACACGGCTGTACACACTGCTCTCCTCAAAGGGTATGCGTGTTGGGTACAGATACTCAGTCGCATCCGGTGGAAACAGGGTCCACTCCTTGGTGCCGTGCAGCTGGACAACCTGTTATTGCACGGCACAGCGCATGTGCACACACATTGTACGCAAGCCAGGGCACTGATGGGTGACAGACAAGACATGCAGCAGCGAATTACCACACTTGCACAAGCACCGTACAGCGTGACTGGGCAGTGGCAGACGCCACATGGTGCAGAAAAAGACTGCACATTTTGCTGGTGCGTGCAGCAGCAGCTGCCTGTCTTACCATGTTTGTGCCATAAGTGTCGAAATGCAGTGGTGTGTGCGCGCCAGCAGAGCCCAGCCACAATGTGGGCTGCCCAGGGCTTGCAATGCCACAACTACCCCAGTCAAGCAGCGCCTTCGCCGCAGGTTCTTGAGGTCCAAACAGTTCCTGCACAGCATCACAGCCATGAACAGGCAGGCGCTATGAAAGCAGGCAACACATTGTGCACAGGGGTGGCATGCTGAATCTGGGATCTGCAGCAGCTGAATTGTTGTGAAGTGCTGTCGCAAGGTATCAATGTACTGCAGCAGCTGAGAGGTGCTCAGCAGCGCCCTGCAGCATGTTTTCATCATGTTCTTCGGCGTGCTTGGGCCAGAGCAAGCAGCCACGTACACAGAGTGTCAGTGGCGCATGTTTGTGACATATGTGACAGTGGGGCTCACCGTGAAGTGCTTGTAGTCTGCATATGCCCAGAACTGGTGCCTGCCATGGACACAGGTAGCGAAACAGTATGCACAGCAGGACACGCAAGTGCCCCGCAAGTGCCCACTCAGGTCAACACCATGGCCACCTCCCGTAACATCACAGCACGCCCTGCCGTGTCTCATAAGCATGCAAATTGTGCGTTGCATGAAAGTGCAACTGCTTCAGGTCCCAAGACAGTGCATCGGTAAGTACTTCCCAAGTAATTGGTAGAAGTGGAATGGGTGCAGGACCCAGAATAGTGGCAGCCCGGGGACACCATGCTGGTAGTATCGACACACACTACCTGTGCAAGCCGGGTGTCATAGACGGTTTACTAATGAAAAGTGTGTCATCCTTTACATAAGCTGCACAGTTGTTGATGATAAGCACATGCTGGCCTGCAGCTTGCACAGTGAGCATTGCGTCAGGTGGCACAGCAGCAACAGCTGTGCAGGACGCACTGGCATCACTGTCAGCTGCTGCTGCCACCTCCTCCTTCCTGACCACTGCCTGCCACCTCCCCTATGGTCACGGTGCCGCCAAGTTACAAGAAGTATTTTAGATGGTTCCTCAATTGATGTGCGCATGCACCACTGGCGTGTGTTCGATGTTACTCTAGAGTCGACACATAACGTGATGTACAGCCTGAAGGACCTTGCAACACAGTGCGCACCCACCGGTCAAAGCGGTGCAAGGGATTGGACTCTGGCAGTGGCTTGTGCCCGCCGTTGTCGTCCCACTCCTTGAAGTTAGCCAGTGTTGTATCATGCAGGTAGAAGCACTCTGTCTCGCTGACAGTGCAAGCTTCCTCCGGGTGAAGGCGGAAGGTGGTGACAACATTCAGGTTGTGGGTGTCACTCAGCCTCTGTGGAGCGCAAGGTCGAAAGTTGAAGTGCAGGCACAGGAGGCGTGACTGTGGAGTAGCGCTTTCAATTGCAGCAACAGTGGAGGTCACTTCTGTGGGGAAGTAGCACTTCGCTCACAGCCGAAAACAGCACGATCCCCTGGCTCGACGCGGACAACCGTACATGCGTGTTAGAACCCCACGACACGACCGGTTTCGATACACTGCGTAACCGCTGGACATGAATTGTAACCAGGGCACGAGCGGTGTGCACACGCTCACACCAGGCATGCCCACCTCGTACAGCTGCAGTCCTGGCCACTGCTTAGCTGCAGTCCGTAGCACCACTGGCGCCTGGCGACTACACCATGCTGCCGCATCCACGTGCTGTCCATCCGGCACATCCACGGTATCCACTGGAGCAGGCTCGCACGGATCTGCAGCTGGGACAGCCCCAATGTCCGCACTGCATGCATGCGTCATCTGGTGTTCCAGACGCTCCTGGTGGCCACAGCAGCACACTTCTCCCTTTCCGCAGCAGCAGATAGATACATGTAGATTGATGTTTTACGCGGAAATTCCGGAACGTTCCAACTGCACCGGCTTGTTGCGAGCGAGCGAGAGTGCGAGCGCGAAGCTTATAAGCCCACCCAGCACGTCGTCCTGCACGACGTGCTGCTGTGTGGCACCAGCGAGCAGAGCAGGCGTCTCTTCCCCCCTGCGGCATCATCTCAGAGGCCCACCAGAGACCGGCTCTTTGCCCTCGCATGCTTCGCGCTCAGGGGCAGGAGGCAAGGCACAATAGGCAGACGCCCCTGCTGAGGGCGACGGGAGCGGGGCGGGTGGACGCTGGACAAGGGGGCCAGCCCCCTCGCGACCGTGAAGCCTAGCGGCTACAACCTGCTTCATGTTGTCTGCTGTATTGAGGCGGAAGTAGACCACGACGACAACAAGGCCGCCATGTGCGGGTTGACAAAAGGCGTATGCCGGACCAGATTAGCCCTATAAGCCGGCGCTCCACGCCGGCGGTATAGTTGTTTTCCCATATGATTTGCATGACCGCTGCGGCAGTTGGTAAGCGAGTGCTGAGTGGGCAATCACACATGTGCATGCAAGCAATTGCTTAAGGGTAGGTTAAAGTTGGCACTGCAGTTGGTTACGGCAGGGAACTTCGAAACTTTGTTGAACATGATGGGCAATGAAGCATTGACGCGTGCATGTGATGCGCACACACCAACAATTTGAATCAATTGTTCACTTGCACAGGCGCACACAATGCAAGTAGACGAAGATCGATGTGGTACATTTTGCCCGCGGCGGCGCGGCCCTTGGCGCTGAAGGGTATTGCGCTGTCGCGCATACCTGCTCAGCCCTGTCGGCGGAGCACCAGATGGCACTGTCGGCACGTGTCATGGAGTACATGGCGCTCGCTGGTGTGTGGGAGGAGCATGGTGTACCGGGAGCTGGCTAGGGGTGGGAGCAGGTCCCCTGGGACATGGGGCTGTAATCCATTAGAGTAGTGCTCTGGCAACATGTCAGGCTTCCCTTAGAGTACTACGCAGTGCTGAGCATTGCCAGCTTTTGCGCTACCTATGTGATCCTTTCCAAAAAGTTGCTGGTCACGCGCACCGTGTGCAAAGGGCTTTCCGCGCCCTAAGCGGACTTCAATGCAAGTTCATTATTATCACATGTGATTTGTTGATGTGTGTTTAGGTGTGCAGCTGGCACAGCACAGCTGCGTCTTAAGTGGACTTCAAGAAAAGTACATTTTGTTATCATATGTGATTTGTTCATGTGTAGTATTTAGGTGTGCAAGGGCCTGGCACAGCTGCGGCCAGGCATGTGTGTGGTGTCTGGAAAGGAGGTGCATGGTCCCTTGGCACAAACAGGGCCCTTGTGACCCCCCTATTCGGCTTCTTCTTTCGTCTGGGCAACCATGGCACGTCAACACGCCCAGCGAGGCGCGAACACGCGACGCACTCGGCTGCAACGCCCCATATGGATATCCACATTCAGTCTGCTGGCACACCCAGTGCGCGCTTCATCGAAGTAATACAGAGTGTAGTTGCCCGCACCAACGCAGCACTCCGCTCACCCAGCCACAACCAACCAGCACAGTCCAACAAATAATCTCACAAGAAGTGGCTCAGCTATCCTTCCCCTGGGCAGCGAGTCAGCAGCAGCTTGATGTGGCGCCATTGACCCGTGCGCCAAACCAGTACAAACCTACTAGTATACTTTGTATTTCACGCACGAGTCTAGCAGCCGCATGGGAAGTCGCACTTAGGCAAGGACCCAAGGAAACCATGTTGGCACCACCGTGTGACGTCTGGCACAGACACGGCAACCACGGCGGCACGCACACCTTTTGCAGCAACAGCTAAGGTGAGGTCTTCTTCTGTATCGCTTGGCAC
>JAULBY010040710.1:0-13526 GCA_032358315.1 Ophiocytium majus
ATCCCTTTTTCTGGTCATGCGCACCGTGTGCAAAGGGCTTTCCGCGCCCTAAGCGGAGTTTAATAAAAGTACTCACACCGTAGCGGCCTACATGGTACAGTACCTGGTATACTGGTCCAGTATACTATAGGAGTAAACGCACCGCATGGCAGAAGAGAGCCATCCCGCCCGCTACACCGGAGCCAGATTTAAGGCTGCACAGCAGTACACACCAATCAAAGTGTACTCGAAGTGTATGGTGTATTTTTACTATACTCCGCTTAGGGCGCGGAAAGCCCTTAGCACACAGTGCGCGAGTGAACAGAAAAAGGATGATCAGACACATGGTGTACTATAGTCACTGCTTGAAACTCCGCTTGGGGCGCGGAAAGCCCTGAGCACATGGCATGTACCTATTACCATTGGTATCATTTTTTGAGGTGCTTCATACTTGGAATTCCTTCACTTAAGTATGTACGGTACCATACACATCCTGCAGTATACTGGTGATATAGTTCAAGTGTATCTATCCAAGTACACGTAAATATATGCTACGAAGTACTTCGAAGTACTGGTATTTTCAACAAGCACGAAGAAGTCCAAGTTACACGAATGCGCAACCGTCATAGTAAGTGTGCAAGTGCGCCTCCTGACAGGTGTAATGTAGGCAAAAAAAAAAACAGCCTGACCGTCAGTGACTGATCAGTGCATGCCTGCCAGTTTTTGATACACTGCCACGTTATGATAGGAGCCACATGTGGTGCTGAGGCCGCCTGGAGTGTTCAGCCTGCTTTTCGCAATTGACGCAGCGGAGGTAGCAAGCGTGCAGCAGACATAAACGCGCACTGCCAGCATGTGCGCCCGAGCAGGACAAGACATTCCATATGTATACATATATTCTAAATCACTGGCAGTTATTTCTAGACTACAGTATGCATTGATGTACGCGCACCATCATGGTGCACTGGCATCCCCACAAACGTGGTCAACGCCTGACTCCCAGCCCCCACCGGTGGCACATAGGCTGACACACACCTTTCAAGCCGCCTACCACACTGCAGCATACACATGTAGGAGACTGTTGCAACAGCACCGCCGGCGAGTCTGTCACTGTGACAGTGCAGCCCTGAGGGCGCCAACTTGAAGGTGGTGCACGAAGTCACACACACACCCTCAATGTACAGTGTGTGCTTGGCACAGCTGGGAAATGGGCAATGACACTCTCAAAGGCACTGTAAGCAAGCCTGAGGTCAGGGCATGCCATGCGGTGAACGGCATGTACACTTGTGGTGTGTTGCGCAACCGCCACGCCACTCCTGAGCCGTTGTACTGCTGAGCAGCACAATGGCAGGCATACCACACGCGTGGTGCAGCAGCTGGTGGCCCTCCTTTGCGTGCGTGACTGAGTCATCCCTGACTTGGTGCAGGCGGTCAGCGGAATGCCACAGGTCTCTCCGCTGTGCGGCCAGCACTAGTGCTCAGCAGCGCTTCTCACAACTTGGTTCAATGTGGTGCTGCATCCCTGGGCCAGCCCACCTGCCGACACAGTGTGTGCTCAGCAGCATTTGTTGAAGCAGCAGGCGCCTCAGTTCAGGTTGCCGCCCAGGTGCTCCAGGTACCATGCCTGGGACTTCTCGTTCTGGGTTGCCACAATACCCCGCGTGAACACGGGGTCTTGAATGCCATAGCTGTTGCGGTCACACCGATCACATGCATGTGCACGAGACAGGCGCACCAGCATGAAGCGCACAATATGATATCAGCACAACGCGCACAACGTGGCAGCACGACTGCCGCAGCAGTGCACTGTGAGACTCAGTGCTGTCAGCCTCCACGGGTGTGCCCATGGCGCGTTTCAACACACTCGGGCCCACACAAGCGCGTAAGGCAGTGCGTTTCAGGACCATGCCCAGTGGCCAGCTACAGGATAGGAATGCTGCCACTTGTACACAGCGTGCTCACGCCAGCTGCGGCACACAGGTGCTTGCACGCTAGCCAGCGCTGCACGAAGATGCGCTTCGGCATGTCATACAGCACTCACACAATGCACAGTACCGCCACTGTTGCCAGCATCAAAAGCAATAGCAGTAGTAGTTTTGTACCAGCAGCTTGGACGCACAATAACACATGAAATGCAGGCATGTTTGTGCATGCGGCATCGGATTCCGTCCACAGAGTATGCGGTGCACACATACTGTGTGCACCATTTCAACTCAAGGGCAGTGCTCGCCTTCAACCAAGGCACAGGCGTCAGTCCTACTGTGGTATTACTTCCAACACACATCTTCAACTTGTGCTGTTGAAGTTGCTCACTTGAGATGGTGGCCTTCCACGTCCGTGAAGCCCCCCCCAACGGCGTGCAGGACGGCATCAGGTGCGCACACGTCCCAGGACTTGATCTTTGTAACGTGCACATATGCATTTGCAGTGCCATCAAGCACCAGCAGCGCCTTATAGCCTGCCCCCCCCGCCTGCAAGGACGTGTGGCCCGGGAAGTACTTGGTCACCACATCCTGTAAGTTGCAGTTGCAAGCCCGCAGAGTGGAGATTCCAGTTAGTGCTGCAGACAGCGGTGCAAAGAGAAGGGCGCCCTTCCGCGACAGCTGCAGCTGCAGTTCTTGAAGGTAAGCAGGCGGGTTACCGTAACCCTTACTGGCACCTGGGTGCACGTGCCAATTGTGCCCATTCCAGTGTCGACGCTTCGCATTGTCGCATGACGGCAACTGTGAAACAGGCTGGGTACACACCTACCAGTAATCAGTACGACACCAGGTACACCAATCAATGGCTGCATGCCTCGCACAAGGGCAGCACCCGCCATCGGCCCAACCTCACTTGCAGTTGCACAATACCGACACAGTGAGCATGAATAGCAGGCTGTACTAGCTCCCACAAGTGCGACTTGCCGCGCCGGCCCCCGTGTGGCTGCGGGATATGGTGACCGTCTTGGCAGCCTCCCCTTCAGCGCTGTGCCTGCCGTCTCGCCCCCTGAGCATGTTGCCCTCGCCGCCTGGCCCCATGCCGACAACGCCGACAACCGGTGGGGAGTCTTCAAAGACCTGGTTGATGATGCCCGCTATGGGCCTGCCCTTGTAAACCACGCACACCTGAAAGCAGTGCGTGGCATGGTGCGTCATGGTGGTTGGTTGGCACACAGGGCAATGTGTTGGGTGCGGAGGCCGTGGCTGGTGCATGGCACTTGCGAGTGTGAGCAAGTGCACACAGCCTGCTGCTGCGTGACACTGTCTGGTATGGTAAATTCTAGGCATGGCAGACAGACCTCCCATGCTCACACGAGGCACTGCAGCAGTTGCTGTTGTGGTACTCCAGTATTGTAATACGTTGAAGTAGTTGCGCCACAACGGCCAGTTGCTTGCTATCGTGGTGCCGTGCTGCACACCAGATCCTCCGTGGACAGTGGTGGAAAAATCACCACTACTTCGAAGTGTGCGCACATGAAACCCCTTCAGAGAGCATGGCAGTGACACGCTGCAACATTGCCAACTCCGAGTCCATGCAGTGCACAGCAGTATGCTACAGCCGCAGCGGCACTATTTTAATTGCACAAATGGTAGCCCCTTCACTCACCATGGTAGTGACATACTGCAGCAGGTCTTCGGTGAATTCCTTGGTGGCGTCAAGGGGGTCGACGGTGATGACAAGGTCCCTCAATTCCAGGCTGCGCTCGGCGCCAGCCACCAGTGGCTGCGACAGGTGTGTGACTTCGCTGTGAATAGTCGCATTCTTTGCAGGCTCGGTCTCCTCAGACAGCATGGTGATGCCACGAAAGTGGTTCCTGAGTGGATGCGCACGAAATGGAAATAAGCAGGAATGGACGCCAGCACGGCACAGTCCATCCGTGCAAGATTATCAATACAGTAAGTACCCGTTCATCGTCAACACATTGGTAAATTGCTAGTCATCTGCGCAGGTGGGCGTTGACACTTTTGCAAGTATTTAGTGGTACTGTAGAGGTGGCTTCAAAGCTGGAATACGGACAGCGGGCTCTTGTGTGTTATGGCGCTCTGTTATCCACAACCCATGTGCACCATTATGATTTTACACAGTCTGATGCCTTTTCAACACACTTCACAACGAATACAAGCGTTTGAGCAGGGGCCAAAAAAAATAGCTCCCCCCTCTTTAGCCAGCTCTAGTTGTGAAAACTATAGGACAAAGTGGTTTTGGAGTTATACATGCAGTGCTGTTCAGAACGTATTGGCTATGCTATTAGCAGGTGCACACGTGCACAGAGCTGATGATGTGCGGTGCAGGTGCGAAAATCAACTGCCGGAACGCAAGTTCTGCGTTCTCGACTCTGGCAGCGTCCCGCATTGCCCGTAAAATATCTTCAGGGTCATTATTTCAATGGCAAGAGATCATGACCGTTTCTGATTTTTTTTACTCACCATGGCACGAGACGTACACTGGGGGGAGTCATGCACACAGCAATGCTGACAGCTGGCTGCCGTAAATGGATGACTTATAGGTACCCCCCACCCCCTCCCCCTTGATTTGGGATCTTTGCACGCCATCAACTGTAAATACACTTGTACTCACGGACTTTTTAAAAAAATGGGTGTGTCTACTTGCGCAGCTTTTGAAATTGGCTGCAGTATCGCATTTATTTGTGGTGGGCTTTGAAAAAAAGCTTGATCGTCTCGAAATAATTGTGTGAAGCAGTGTTTTATGGTAGACAAATTTACCTCCGTTGATATCATTGCAGCCTTTAAAGGGGTCAATTAGGTTGACCACAGCAGTCTTTTTGGTCCGATGATCCCAACAGTACACCCACCCACACCTAAATATTGCTTCAAAAGACATATATAATACTTACAGCAGTATCACTGCTACTCAGTACTACTATCTGTAACCTCTAGCCTGCCAGTCGCTCAGGCTTGCCTGGTTGCAGCACGTACTTAACTTCACTGTGCAGACCTGTGAGTGAGTCTATTCGGGGCCGCGCATGCACATGGTCGTTGCTTCATGCTGGCTTGCTGACCTGCGTTCTTGCGCGCCCACAAGTGCAAATCAATAACACTACCACCCGTAGACTAATGTGTACTCTTGGAAGTACTTCAAGAAGTACTTCAAGAAGTACTTGCATAAATACATGTCCACGTTGGCACACTCGTGTACTCTAACACGTATGGTGCTGGTGGTGAGCTCGACCATTCCCTCTGCGGTTTGCTTTGTTGGCATGCGTGTGCTCAACAAACTTGATGAAATCGGCGTTGCTGCGCGGATCCGGACGGATATATTGCAAATGCAGCCCAAGTATGGGAATCATGCGGAGGTAAACGCAAAATGTTCGCTAAACTGTGGCCTATTACAAATGGGAATCATGCGGAGGTAAATGCAAAATGTTCGCTAAACTGTGGCCTATTACAAATGCGGTGTTGCGGCCCCAGCGCGGCAAGAGTTTGATAATACCTCTGCGCAAATATCATGGTAATATATTTTACAGTAGTTTTAATTGTTTGCGCTTGAGAGCGTGCAAGAGCCCATGCCATGCATGCCAGCACGCTCGTGGCGATGGCACATGCCCGGCAGCATATGCACAAGAACGCACTAAGTTGTCTAGCAACGCAAAGCATCACCAAGAGCAACAAGTGCTGCTAGTGGGCAGGCGGCTCTGAGCCGCCGGCAGTACTGCAGTAGTTCTTCAGAGAAGTGCCTCGACGTGTCTGTACACGTCAACCTCACCTGCAGGAAATCACAGAAAAAATTGGTACAGATTTGGTATTCGTGGATAGGTAAAATTGCCTGTTGCGGCCAGCGTGCAACAGCCGAAACACACACACTAGCTCACCTGTAGCCATTCACGAAGATGGTGTTGCTGCGCTGATCTGCATCCGTGACCGGCTCGATGACTCCCTCCGCCGTGTGCCCTTTCACGTGCATGTTCTCCTTGTGAAGCCGCTTCACCTCTTTGATGACGGCAGCTGCCTGGTCAGTCAGCCCCAGTCCCACTGCCAGGATGTCGCTCAGCAGCACGGAATCCTCACAGGAGCCGCCGCTGCAGTCGCTGTACACGCCCGAGGCCTGCAGTTCAACAACAGGCACAACATGAACGCAACGCTGGTCAGATGGAAACGGATTTTGAACCAGCCCAGTGCGCTCTGCTTGCTTCTAGAGACCCGGCACACATGGTCACGCACCTGCTGCTTGCTACCCCCGCTCCAGAGAGCCGCCACCAACAGCATCGCCACCACCACCGCTGCCGCCCCCCCAACCCACTTGATGTACGCAGGCCTGTTGCTGGTGCTGCTGCTGCCGTAAGGGTTTGTGTGCACGCGTTCGTACTCCATGGTCGCTGTTGACCGGTACGGCTTCCAGCGGCAGCGCCAAGCACCTTGAAGGCCCAGAGGGTCTCCCTGCGCGCAGCTGCTGGCTGGCGGCTGTGCGAGATCTCTCGAAGCTCAGAGTCTGAATCCAGTTTCGTTTCGCGAGCACCGGCGTCGACATGTTCATGAACGACACGTACCATCCATGAATTCATGCGCGCGCGCGCGCAGACTGTTGGAAAAGTTGCCATGACCACCTCCTCGCGTCAACCCACACACGCTGGGGCCGGCCGGGCAGGCCGTAGCGCCGCAGCAACATCACCAGAGCAGCACCTGCGAGAGGGCTTCGTGTACCAACAGCAGCAGCACCGGCAGTGCGGCCAGCAGCAGCAGGAGCACTACTAGTAGCGCTAGCAGCCGGGCCAGCGGCGGAACAGCAGGAGAGAGAGAGGAGCGAGAGCGGTCGTGTGCCTGCACCGACAGTTGCCACGGCGGGCTCGCCTGGCCCGCTGCTAGCACCTTCAGCTATGCTGCTGCAACGCGAGTCAGGACAGTAGCAGCAGGCAGCTCGACTGCGGCACCGACTCCACAGCAAGGGTTTTAGAACCGGCAGCAGCAGCACCGACAGGCAGCAGCCGCCCCCACCCCTCCCCACGCGCCAACCCTGGATAGGGTGCAGAATGGGGTCATTAGCGCGGCGCTCGCCGTCCCCCAAGCCTCGCCCTAGCACGCCAGTCAACCTGAAGCTGGTGACGCTGCAGTGTCAGCAGAGCGCAACCAGGCGCACTCGTCTGGCGAAAGCAGGCCTTGCCTGCCTGCTGCTTGCGGCAGCTGGGGGGCTATGCGTTGGGGTTCAACGCATGGGGCGGCAGCATGAGGCAGCATTGGTGTCCGAGCCGAGGTACAGGAGCTTAGCTGGCGAGTGGGAGAGGAAGCTGAGCAACTCCACCGCAGCGGTGGCGACCAGCGGTGGCGATACGTGCACCGCCATCTCGTACGAGGCCCAGTTCAACATGGTGCTGTGCGCGACAACCCAGGGGCGCAGCAACGCCGCCCTGGGGACCGTTACGGAGGCCCAAGTGCGCACCGCCGTCATGTCGCTGGAGGCGCTCGGCAGCCCCCAGATGGACGCCGTCAGGGTGGGCTTCACCACGTTTCGCGAGCCGTACAAGTGCCCCACGCCGGGCACTACGCAGTGGACCGTCAGCGTCAACTATGCGGGCGGCAGCGCCGGCAGCACACGCAGGCTGTCCACAAGCCTGCATGTGCAGTCCGTGGTGGTCGAGCCAACCGTGGGGCCCACACTTGAGTTTGAAACTTCAGGTGTGGCGGCCGCGGTGCTGCAGGCCTCGGACGCGAACGACTGGGTGGTGTATAGCGCGGGGGGCAGCGGCGGGAACGCGACAGCTGCGGCGTTCAGGACGGTGTTTTACGCCGCGGTTACCGAGGCGGCGGAGCTGCCGGCGGGGGTGCTGTCGTACGATGACATACAGGTGAGCTGCGCTTCATACTTCCTCAGACGAACTTCAAGTTGAAGTACAACCGCTTTCGTGCAGCTTTGTGAATGTCGAGCGCCATTGCTGCCATAAACATGCCAAACAACAGTCAGTGACACGGCAACGGATGTGGTTGGGGGGGGGGGCGGCAGTGGGAGAGGGTCTGTGGATAACATGAAGGGGAATCACTGAGCCACAATGTGGGCCCTACCTTCTGTCTGTCTCTTCTCTGGAACGCATTTGGTGGTCGACAATGTGCAGTGGGTCAGTGGCAGTGTGTGTGTGCCCAGAACTTGTTCTGCATAGGGGGCTCCTGGCAGTGTACCATGGCACATTAGTGAGCTGGTAAAGCATGGCACAGCTTTGTGCGGCAACCCTGAGTCTGCTGAACACATTGACTGCTGCAGCCTCAGCAACATGTCAAGCCAAAAGTGTGCAGCCCGTATAGATGCGTACAGCATGTGTATAGCAGAAGTGCCCAAGTGCCAGTCTCAGTCTCACATGGCTTCCCACCAGGATGCGAGGTCTGCACTTGTCAAGCACGGTCACTCAGGGAGGTCTAAGGCAGAGAACGACCAATGTACACAGCATTATGCTAAACGACCAGCGAGCACAGTGTTGTGACAAGGCAGCACCAGGACTGGCTGTGGGTGCAGTGTCAGACAATGATGCGTGTGGTGGCGACAGAAAACGGGTGCTGGAAGGGCTCAGCTGCAGGACTGCAAGGTTCGTGCAAAGATTTTGCTGAGCAAGTACTTGAAGTGTTTCCTTCTGAAATATTTCCACTTCAACAGAAGCACACTCGATTGGTCACAACAGTAATGGTGATGATCAGCCAGGTGTATTGCGGTCTCTTGTCACCCATCACACCATGATGGAATGCACAACTGAGGTAGTGTTAACAAGCAGCACATGAGGTGTACCACGGCCCCAGGTGAGGTGGCACTCGGGCCAGCTGCAGGGGTGCAGAGTCAGTACGATGGTGCACATGGCGACGATGTCGTGGTGCTCTAGGAGGTGCTTGGTGCCAGGACAGCAAGCCAGGTTCTTGTTGGCTTGCGAGCGTATGAGCAGGTGTGTATCCAAAATAAGCAGCGGCCCTTGTGGCAGCAAGATGCAAATCAATGCAAGTTACAGCAGTGTTGGCTCATGGTAGGTGCCGCTCTGGACACAGGCAGGGGCCCCATGTCCTGCAACAAATAGTAGGGACATGCCACTCATGGCCAGCAGATTTGACATACCTACCTTGGCTGGCACCGTACCAGGGGAAAACATGGCGTCAGCCCATTTCTAGCTTTTTGCTCGAGTATTCTGGTGCTTTGAGATATTAGTGCAGTACTGATACTCTGTGGTGCAACGCTGCATGCCTACAGAGCCGGAGCAGCTTGAGCGTGTGAGCATGGGAAGAGCTGCCATTTATTGAATGAGCAAGCATATCCATGCATTTGCACTGTGATATATTACGTGTTATGTTTTCACATGCTTCTGAAGTACAAACCACTACAGCCACAGTACAGTATGCTATTTCGGCAGCTGTTTACATGCAAGTACACTGCGTACGTCTTGATAATGTGCACCTGTAGGCCCCAGAGGTCTGCCGCGAGCGCCCTTACTGCGCGCAGCATGGGTTGCGGTTGGCCTAGGCGTGAGTGGCTCAAGGCTGCCAATACCGTCTGAGTTGTGAAACTACCGAAGCAACCCTCTGAAAGTGACAGCCACGAATGTGCTTGTGCAAGCCGTGAGGGCTGGGGTTAAAGGGGCGAACTGACAGGTACAGTGCACTCGCGATATAGTGCACCTTGATATAGTGCGGTATGCGATCTAGTGCGGGGTCCAGCGGCCTGCTGCAGCCCACATAATACTACACCAAATTATATAGATTTGCCCTATTCGATGTAGTGCGGGTCTCGATAAAGTGCAGGGTCAGGGGCTGTCACACAACCCGGGACTATCTAGCGAGTGCACTGTATACTTGAAGTACATCAAGCTGAAGGATTATTCGGTCTGTGGTACGCTAGTCCTTCATGGACACAAAACTACTACCGTAAAGCACGGAGTATAACGACCCCCCACGTTGTCAACGGCGGGGTCTGCTGTTGCTAGCACGGGGGTCGTTATACAACACACCCGCGTTATACAAAGTACCCATAATTGTATAGAATACCCCCCCGCGTTGTCGCCATTAAGGCGCAATCAGCCTCGCGGGGGGTCGCTATACAAGACTATATGCCGCTGTATAACGACCCCCTCGTTATACAAGACCTCCCTTGTTATACGCCGTGCTTTACGGTACCGCCGCTTGCATGTTGATGCATAAACATGTTCAACTCGCTTTGCTATCCAACTGGCTAGCCCACCCCACCATGCCCTCTCTTGAGTCAGTACCGTGGACGTGCACTGTGCGGCATTCCCCAGTGACTGAGGCACACGCACTGAACAAACCCCACACGTGCACACTCAACCACAACGCCAACCCTCATGCGCCTCTCCTCCCTCTGAACACGCAATGTTTTTTAACATTTGGGGGGGGGGGTGCAGGTAGTGTCAAGCGGCTGGATTGCGCGTTTTGGGAGCTCAGAGGGCGTAGTTCCGCCGGGTGCCCTCGCGTTTGGGACGCCCACCTTCATGAATGTCGGCATGCAGGTGAGAGTGAAGGCCTTGAACCCATCATGAATTCATGAAATTCACTACAAATTCATGAATTTATGAAATTCACAGCTCAGAGGGCGCAGTTCCGCCGGGTGCCCTCGCCTTTGGGACGCCCACCTTCACGAATGTCGGCATGCAGGTGAGAGGGAAGGTCATTAATTCATGAAACTCACTCTGGACGCATTAATTTTGGCGTGCAGGAGTGGCTACCATGATGTCAGCCTGCAGACGGACCTGGCAGGTGACAGTGAACGCCTTGAACACACCATGCATTCATGAAATTCACTATGAATTCATGGAATGCTGGCCTGCAGGAATCACTGCCGGCATGCATAGAGACCTGGCCTGTGAGTGAAGGCCTTGAAGGCCTGTGACACATCATGAGTTCATGAAATTCACTATGAATTCATAGATTCTGGTTTGCTGGATTGCATGTTGGCCTGCAGACCTGTGAGAAAAAGAGCTTTGTGGTTGTTCAGCACCCCACAAGTTCATGAATGCCACCATGCATTTGTGTTGTTACTGCTAGAGCTTCAACCGTTATGTGGGGTGGCTGGTTTTGGGTGCTGCCTGTGGCACATAAGACACGGCGGCTGCGTCGTGGAGCTGGCAATGCCCCAAACAACTGCACTTGACACGGCTGGCACGGCAAATGTGAGGTAATTTACTACTTCGAAGCACTTCAGAAGTACCCACTATACCTTCTCAATTGTGCGGTACTCCTATTAGTGTATGCAAACCACCTAGGTGCATTTTCATTCATTCGCAGTGGGCGGGGTGTTGTTCACGGGCGGATTTTGCGCACGCATCACAACCAGAACCCTATCACGTACTTCAAAAGTATCAACCGCTACCAAGGGCTCACCAAATCAGGTACAGTAGCAGCGGCCGCGCCTGCGCCGCTGCCCGTTTTATCACACCATGCAAGCATTGAACATGTTTTAACCACACCATGAATTCATTACTGTCACAGTAAATTCATGAATGCCAGACACCCATGCAAGTTCCCACATGTATGCGGCAGCAATGCCCACGCCCGTCGCCCCACAGCCCATTCTGTCCCACATGCAGCGTGCCCCTCGCCCTGCCACATGGCCACAGCAGTAACCCATGAACTCCCTTGTGTACACTGTGGGTGTCGCCTGCAGGGGAACCAAGTGTGGCCGGCCTGGGGGTGGGTGCTGTTTGTGGTGGCGGCGCTGGCGGCCGTGGTGCCCTTTGGCATGTTTGTGCTCAAGAAGCGGACGCTGGAGCGGGAGGAGGAGGAGCTGGCAGATGTAAGTTGGCAGTGTGGTTTCCGAGCACTACTAGTAGTACTTATTTGCACTTGTGGGCGTGCTTATTTGCCCACCTTTGTGGGCGTGCAAGAGTTCATGTTATGCATGTCAGCACGCTCGTGGCCATGGCACATGCCCGCCAACGCATGCGCACGAACACACAAAGCCCTCTGCACAACTACTAGTGGTAGGTCCATTTACTTGCACTTGCGGGCGCGAAAGCACCCAGGTCGTGCATGCCGACATGAATAGTCATGGGTCACAGCGTATAATCTTTGCATCAAACGCGGTATAACGTGTGTAAATACGCCGTATAACGTATGCATATGAGCGTACTTATACGGCAAAAACACACTATATCGCGTTTTTGGGCGTCGAAAGAAGCCGTTTTTTGTGTAACGTATAAAATACGTTATACGCCGTGACCCATCACTAGACATGAAGCGGTGGCCAGCGGCGCCCCCAAATCGACATGCTCGGAACTCTGTACACTAAGAACAACACAAAGAACTGCAGCACGCAGGCTGGAGCGGCCGGCGGGCTAGACCGAGTAGTTGGGTGTACATTGCCCTATTTTTTTGCGTGCACCATGTGTGCAGCCGACGTGGTGGCTGGTGTAGCCCTGGAAGCGAAGAAAAAATGTACGATGTGTAACAAAAAAACGGTACCACAGCAGTAGTACCTTGTAGAACTGGGGCAAACATCAGTCCAAGATGTCATAGAAGTCCAGATTGTCGGCACAGCGGCTACAACAGATGTCGAATTCGCCAGGTGGTGGCAGCCCATGGTACATGTCGAAATTGCCGGATGGCGGCTGCCTGCGTTGCAGGCTGGTGAACTGGGGTGGTTGGGTGCACAGGCTGGCTGGTACAGCACCTGGTTCTCCAGTACCTAAACCTGCAGTAGCCGCCACAGATAGGTTCGGACACACGAAACACGGGGGCCAAGCCTTACTGTCTCCGCCCCCCGTCTGGCTCGGCGTCCTAGGTCATATTTGGAGTACTAAGTACTTCAAGTACCTACATAGTACCTAGCTCATCAGAGTCGTCAGTTGCGGTTTACTTGAAATAAGGTTTAATGTCTACCCACACAAGATACACAGGCCACCCATCTAGTGCTATCTACCTCCTCCCGCTCAGCCCGCCTGTTTGCCTATGTGGCTGGCTTGAGGCTGGTGAGTGACAGCCATGGGGGTGCAACTTCACGCCAGTAACAACTGGAGGGTGGGTGGGAGCTGATTAGGCAGGTAGACGGCACTTCAGACCACGTATGATGGCCAACCAAGTGATGCCTACTTCGTAATATACGCTGTGCAGCACCTAAAACCCCCCGCGCAAAATGCACACACGTGCTGTCAAATCTCACGCTGAGCAGGGCCTCATCAAAATCCGCAAGGAGGAGGGTCTCGACAAGCTCCACGGCCCCGAGTTCGGCATCACCAACCTCGACTTTGATGGCGACGCGGACGGTGACCCCTACACCTCCGACCCCCTTGCAGCCCGCATGGCCTCTGAATACATGGCCGTTCGCGCCGCCGCCGCCGTCACCCGCCCCACCCACCGCCGCAGCGGCGGCGCCAGTGCCAACAATGCCAGCGCCGGCGGCGGCGGCGGCGAAGGGGGGGCGGCGGCGGCAGCAAAGGGAGATGCGTCGGCTGCCGCATGGGCTAATGTGTCGGGCGCGGTGACGGAGTGGACGTCACCCACGGCGCGGGGGGCCGCGCCGCGGCGGTTCGACATTGACGACCACCGCGGCAGCGCGGACTTTGACTTCCTGAGGCGCGTCCACCCGCAGTACTCGTTTGACAACAGCTGAGGGCGGCGGTGACGACGGCGGCG
>JAULBY010040721.1:2378-13525 GCA_032358315.1 Ophiocytium majus
GTCGGAAAGGCAGCGAGGGTAGAGCTCGCACCGGGAGAGAAGATCTCCGACAAGACCGGCAAAGCCTACCTTGAGATCAAGCGGTGGCTGCCGCTCGACTCAGCAGATGTGAGCGGGGACGAGATCCCGTTCTAAGTTATTCATTGGGGGGTGCGCATCCGATCACGCACAAACTTTATTGGAGCGATGCCATGATGAAAGCAGACTTGTTGGAGGCGGAGCGGATTGCAGAGGAGTTGTTGAAGGTGGATAAGGACTTTAAGAGGACTGGGCAAGGTGGATTGAATGTGGGCGGGTTAGAGGGAATGACGCTAGCAAAGGCAGTGCAGATTTTTCAGGGAACTCTGGAAGCGAAGCCGCTTTCGAGTGTGGCGCGGATGCAGCGCGACTTAGAGGCGACTCTCTAAACATGAGAGAGCCAACCATCCCGCAGGCTGAACAAGCCGAGCGGGCAGTGCTGGGGTGTCTACTATTTGCACCTCATACAGCACTGCCGACTATTGCCGCCAAGGGGCTGACCCATGGCGACTTTCATAATCCACAGTTCGGGGCGATCTTTGCCGGCATTCAAGAGGCAGTCCGGGCTGGTCTGAGCATGGACCCTATCGGGCTGGCTACAAGGCTTGCCAAGGGGGGCATCTCATTTGCTCTTCTGTCTGACCTTGCCTCAGGAATGCCTAGTCTTGAGCCGCTCCCGAGCTGGTGTGAACTGGTCCAGGATGCAGCCCGGCGCCGTGAACTACTGACTGCGCTTAGTAAGGCGGCTAACGCCATTTCGGTCGGAGAGGCTACAGAACAGGTTGTAGCCGGCCTGAGTGTAGCGACACTGACAGCTAACGCAGAACGCGGCCGGGGTTCTATAGTACAGTCTACGTTTAATGACCTGCTTTTCTATGATACAGAGCACGATAGCAACACGCTTATAGGAAACCGCTGGCTATGCAAAGGCGGGAGTGTGCTCATAAATGCTCAGTCTGGTATCGGAAAGAGCAGTTTGACGATGCAGTTGGCAATTGGCTGGGCACTCCACGGGATCGGTGCATTCTCTGAAGTCCTGACCTTTGGCCTGATCCCGGTTAAGCCTCTTAAGAGTCTCATCATCCAAGCTGAGAATGACCAAGGTGACCAAGCCGAGGTCTTGCAATCGGTATTTTGCAAGTACGGGAAGTCTCAGTGTGGAGAGACTGAGAGGGCCCTTCTCAACGAGCGAGTCATCTTCTATAGGGACAACATTCACTCTGGGCCAGACTTCTTGCGCGTTCTAGAGACTCTCGTCCTTAAGCACTCCCCGGACGTTGTCTGGATTGATCCGCTGATGTGTTACCTAGGAGACGACATCAGTGACCAGGCCGTGGTGACAAAGTTCTGTAACGAACTCAACAGGATCAGCAGCAAGACCGGGGTACTGTTGGCGATCATTCATCATCTTCCTAAGCCCAAAGAGAACTCTGCACGAACTGATTCTGACTTGGCTTACAGTGGCTTTGGCTCGTCTGCACTGACGAACTGGGCACGCGAAGTCATCACACTCCAACGTGTAGAGACAGAGGAGAACCAGCCTTTGACGTGTAGTCTGACTATGACTAAACGCAGGTTGCGTTCCAACATCAAGTGCTTTGAGAAGGGTCAACCGACTTCCAAGATCTACATTCGCCACAGCCCTACACCTGAAAGACACGGGATGATCTGGCAGCAGTGCTTGAAACCAATTGTCGAGAAAGACGATGAGAAACCAAGGAGAAGGAAATGAACTACACAAAGATTGGAGCACTACCAACACACAGGTACATCTGGGTGGACAGTCAGTACACTCATGCAGAGCCCTGTGGCCTCGTAGAAGCCATGTGGGTTGGCCTGACATCCATCCCTGGGCGAGCTTGGGGGATCAACGTAATCCTGCGAGACGGGGGCGCACTCTACCGCAATATCCCACCTCATGCGGTAGCGTTTATTCTTGAACCAGATGATGACTGGAGCATCAGTGATGCCCAACTCTGGGACTGTTACAGCTACCATTTTGCAGTGCTTCAAAACCCGATTATGCGTGGAATGGAGGTGACCGTAAAGGTGGAGGATCTGATCCTGCATGGAGAGTATCTGTTCTCTGTAACACACCTACACGACGGCTGGTCTGACAGCCCGGACCAAGACAAGGAGTTTATCTTTGTGCAGCTCGATTGTGGCCGATTGACGATCCAGCCTACCAACAGAGTGCGCTTCATCGACCACAGTTTCACGAAAAACGAACTGCAAAAGTTGAAATTGCAAGAAACAGTCTACAGTTGCGAATAATGAATCCACGCTCTGAGAACCCAAAAGACGAAGGTCCATATGCCTGGCAGACCCGTGAAGCTGCCAAGATTGCCGGCCAACTTGGTCCCAACCACTATGCTGTTTACCATGCCTTGACCCACTTTCAGAGTGCCGCAGGGACTGACCAGAAGAAGCGTTTTGCAGCCTCATACGAGCAGCTGGCCAGTCACATTGGAGCGTCAAAGAACACCGTTTCTAGGTGCCTTCCTGACCTTGAAAAAGCCGGGCTAATCCGCATCTTTTCGGGTGCTAACGGAGGGCTTAGGGCAACCCGAAATGCTTTTTGTTTGCTCACGATTAGCCACCCCTCACAGGGTCATGGCCACCCCTCACAGGGTCAGCACGTGAAACCCTGTGGGGGTGAGCACGTGAAACCCTCACAGGTGTGCAAGAAGAGACTAGATAACAAATACAACTCGGGGCCCAAGGCCCCCGAGGTTGTATTAGAGAAGAATGAAAAGCAGCCCACTTGCTCGCCCTTGACGGGCGGCAGTGGTCCACAAAAGAACCCAGAGATCATCCATGATTTCTCCCATCTGCCAGAACGTGACAGGGCGTACATGGTGGCGATGCGTGCAATCGCTGCCGAGGCTGACGCTGAGATCGCAGAGCAGATTCGCAAAAAGCGGGAAGCTGAAAAAAATTCCTAAAGTCCAAGCCGACCCAAGCCGATACAGACTTCGATGAAAGAAACCCACTACACTCAATCGCTCATCAGGGATGTCATCATCCCCGAGGAGATCGCAGTGCTCAAACGCACCATCACTAGGCTTGCCCAGCGGGCCAACGAACTCGAAGGGGAACTCAGGGGCGCTCTGTGCCTCCTAGACCACGTTGACGCGACCAAGATTTCTCTGCACTGGGGAACGGTCAGTGAGTTCATTCGTGACCGCATGGAGTTGAATCACAACTTCGAGCAGCTTATTAAACTGCCCATAGAGGCCCTTGGCGGCCCCGTAGAGGTGCCTGATACCATCGAGTAATATGACCACAGCCAACGACATGAAAACACGACTGCAACTCGACGAAGAGATTGCTGACCTGCAAGAGGCTTTGATGATCGCTACTGAGGCACTCAAGGAAGCTCTGAGGATTGGGGCGCCTCAGGTGCGGAACCGGTAGAACCTACTTAGCTGGTCGCACCTTGAAGTGACGGCTAACGCACTGATGGCTGAAACGCATAAGCACTGATATGACTGACGAACAAATTAACGCGGCTATTGCTAAAGCGTGTGGGTGGAAAGAAATCACAAACTGCACTTGTGGCGGAAAAAAGCGTGGATGTCCACCGGGAGGACACGCATCAAGCCACACGCCAAACTACTGCACCGACCTCAACGCGATACATGAAGCGGAAAAGGTGCTGGATTCTCACGAGCTTTTTAGTGGGTACTACTTGGCACTCTATGACATCACCCAATCAACGCGCTGGCCGATATGCGCCACCGCCAAACAACGCGCAGAGGCATTTCTGCGGACGCTGGGGAAATGGGAGTCAACCACCGAGGAATCCTCGGCAGTTCAAAAGGAGGTGCAGGGATGAACATTAAAGAATGTCCGTTTTGTGGATCTACAGATTCCCGTATTCACAATCATGTTGTGACAAATCAATTTACCATAGTTGGACTACAGTGGTTTGTGCAGTGCATTAATTGTCATGTTGAGGGGCCAAGCGAGGACTCAAAAGAGTTTGCCGTTAAAGCATGGAATACAGGCACGCCAAGGCATCACCGAGTCTTCAAGCTGGAAGAAGCCCTCAAGCGCATCCGCGACTGCGACTTCGTCATCACCCTGCCTGACCGCATGGACGCGGTCCGGGCAATAGCACGGGAGGCACTGGAATGAGCAACATCGTCGAAAATATATCGGACGACTTAAACGTCGCGGCTACCGAAATCATGCTCCTGCGTGAGTGTTTGGAGTTTCAGCAAAAGGAGGGGAGAAAGTTTCGTGACGCACTTGAACGCATCGCGCTTTGTAATTGGCCTGGGCCTAATCCGCTCGAACTTAGCCGCGCAGATTGGATGCAGCAAATAGCACGGGAGGCACTAGAATGAGCACTGAAGACAGACTCAAACAGCTACTGGCAATCGCAGAGGGCCTAGTTGAGTGTATCGGCGCAGGCTACTCGTCGAACGAGTCTCAGTCTGCGTTGTGGGCTTACTACAAGCTCAAGCGCGAGATTGAGGCAGAATCCAAAGAGTAAACATCGGCACAAAAAAGAAGGCGCCCCGGGAGACTGGGGCGCCTTCTTTGCTTTAGAGGGAAAGCCTAAGGCCGATTAACCTTGGCCGCTAGCTTAGCAGCACGCTTCTCAGCGTGAAACTGTGATCTCGATATGTTAGCAGATGCGTCTGAGCACGTCTTGGCCCAGCCAGCTCCAGACAGCCGACCAGTGAACTGTTGGCTACACACTTTACAGGTGTGGATAGGAAGCGCCCTAGGCGGGTAGTGCGACATGCTGGCCTTCTTCCCAGCACAGATGTCTGAGCAGCATGCTTGCTTCTTGGAACTTGGCTGGAACTGTTCTCCACACAGTGTGCAGGTCTTTTTGTCGAGCCTGCAAACTGCACAAGCCTGGTACTTGCGCTGGCCACGGGTAAAGTCTTGTCCACACTTAATACAGGTAATGTGGCGCCAGTCTGCCAATGGTCGTTTAGACTCGACTACTAGCTCAACTAGCTCTGAGGGTACTGGAGGCTTAATCAGCCCGGCTTGGATAGCCTTTGCGACTAGGAAGGGAAACTCTTCCAAGTCAGGCCTACGCTCGGGCAAGCTGGCTTCGATGAAACGATCCCCAAGGCAGCGAGTGTGCCGAGATGGAGGACTGTAGTAGGGGTTGCCGTTCATTGTGCTCATAGGATTATTTAGTGATGTGCAGCATGACTGCGACGTTAAGGAGAGTGAGGAAGGAGAAGGTGATGGCCTCGAAAGCGTCGTGGGCGCCGGCCAGGGCTAGGACAGCACGAGCGTCGTCAGCCGTGGCGGCAGCGTGCGCGGCGCTGTGGGGCGGGGCGGTGGTGCAGGCGTGGGTGTCGCCCAGGGATGTGGGTGCCGGCGGCAGGCTGGGGGGGGCTCTGGGGGCGGCGCACGCACGCGCTATCGCTATTGCCGCTGAGGTGAGTGGCTTGAGCGGGGGCTGTGGGCTTCTGTGAGAGCAGGCTGCAATGGGCTGACTGTGCGTTGCTCGGGCGTGCGTGTGCGCTGAGAGGTGGCGCGTGCATGGTGCGGGCAAGCGGCGGGGTGGCGGCAATGCCGCTGGAGTTTGCTGCGGCACCTGGCCTAGTCAGCTGCTGCTGTACAAGCTCCCAGCGCCTGCTACACCAACACTTGGTTGTCGATGCGATGGTTGTGGTCACGCGCACCACCACAAACTATAACAACTGTACGCGGGTACGTGTGGCGGCGTGCAAGCAGAGCACCCGCCCCTCCCAGTGTATGGGAGTTGCGCCCCGTCGCATTAGCCCATAGAGTACAGCGGGTTGGGTTGCCGCTTGCGATGGGGGCTGTTTGGCGCTCCACTCATGGGTCGGTGCCGCTGGGGCCGTGCACTGGCAGCTGCCAAGACATGGGGTGAATGGGTGCCTCGCCATACGGTCAACCTTGCCGCCACTGTCATTGCACACCGTCACACAACGCACGAGGTGCTGCAGCGTTCCCATGACGCCCTCGCATGGGCACCCACGAGTACCACGCCACGCCCTGCCATGCGCCTAAACGCACCCGTGGCTGCCGCCGCATATAGGCGCTGCGGTGGCACCTGCCTCCCTGCCGCAACCACCTCAGCCCTGACACAACGCCCTGCCATGCGCCTAAACGCACCCCCGGCTGCCGCCACATATAGGCGCCGCAGTGGCACCTGGCTTCCTGCCGCAATCACCTCCCTGACATAACACTCTCTGTCCTGTGCTCACCACCTTACCACAGGCACTGGTGGAGGCTGTGGCTGTGACGGCGTCCGAAGCATGCGGCGAGGCGCAGATGGAGGATGCCGCGGGCGCGCTGTTTGGCTGCGGAGCCAGCGACTACAGCGCCGCCCTCGCCCCCGCCACCACCGCCGCCGCCGACGTCACCATTGACAGGCCGTGGGTGGAGGCGTTTGTGCTGTGGTGAGTGGCACACTGTGCGAGTGAAGGGGTGCCTACACTGCACCACCACCCTCGCATGATTGGTTGCGCAGGGGCGGTGTGCCCATGCCACTGCTGGACTTGTTGGCATGCCAGCTATTTGCAGTGTGCCGACGTCACCATGGACAGGCCGTAGGTGGAGGCGTTTGTGCTGTGGTGAGTGGCGCACTGTGCAAGTGAAGGGGTGCCTACTCTGCACCACCCTCGCATGATTGGTTGCGCAGGGGCGGTGTGCCCACGCCACTGCTTGGCTTGTTGGCATGCCAAGTAGCGTGTCTGTCCACTGCAGCTGGGACATGTTGGCTTTGTTGAAGGGGTGCTGTTGCCATGCCACCCTAAGTGGCTTAATCCCACCCCACAAAGGCCTGCGCCAGCCGCCGGCCGCAGTGCAGCAGCAGCTACCATGTCACACACCTACCACTTTGTGCCATGACCGCCGCACGAGCAGCTGGTATCTATTATCTACCCATCCTATCCCCCCAGACTCCATTTCCCCATACACGGCGCCTCGCCACCACAGGGCCATTGTGCCACTCCCATTCCCCCCCACCCAAGTACAAAGCGGGGGGGGCGCAGGTTCAAGGCCTGCCTCATATCCAACCAGTTTACAAAGTGTTAGACCGAAGACGCATGTGTAAATAAACATAATGTTCAGGAGCTTTGTACCTAGTTTTCACAAACTGAGCGCTTCTGCAACCACTTACACCCCCCCCCTTCCCCCTCCCCCCAGGTCTCTGCGGGCCCTCCTGCACTGCGGCTGCCACGCGCACGCGGCCCGCCTGGGCCGGCGCCTGCAGGGGCTACCGGCAACTTCGGGGGCGCCACGCACCCTGGCGCGCGCACACGCCGTGCTGCTGACAGCGCAGGAGCGGCTGTGCGAGGGGGCGGCGGCGGCACTGCAGGCGGCGGAGGCGGCGCTGGCGGCCGCTGATGGCGCGTTTGAGGATGCACAGGTGAGGGTGCCAGAGAGCCCCCCTTTGCGCATGCAAGCAGTCTACAGTAACAATGATAATAAGGCTTTTCAAAGTGACTATTACTGCTACTAGTAGTACTGTTGCTACTAGTAATAATAATAATAAGAATACCTTTTCAAAGTACACTTCTAATGGTACCACAGTAGTACTTCTAGTAGAAAATGTCACCATTACTGCTGGTAGGATTGATTGCTACTAGGAGTATTATCAGTATTTTTGGCGCGCCGGCGGATGTCACCTTGTTTTGGGTGTGTTGCATGGGGCGGGGGGGCGCACATGGATGGCGGCTGTTGCGTGTAACTTTGTTGGCCAATGACTGATTTACAGTGTACTACAGTGTTCATGGTGTTGACAAGGGCAAAGGTGCCAAAACTGTGGTGGCCATCACATGCCATCACGATGTCTGTAAGCTGTGGGGAAACACCGCGGTGTAGCTTGCGGGCTTCCGGGCGCCAACTGCACTGCACTGCCTGCCACCAGTGCTGCTGCTGGGCATGGAAAACACACTCCCACCGACCGAAGCGCTTGCGCGGTGCCTCTGCACACCCCACTGGCAATGCACACACCCTCAGCACCAGCACTGCCTTCACCACCAGCCCCCCACTGCGACCCGCCGGTGTTGTGTCCCGGCGCACACTGGGCTAGACCGACACAGGGTGTCACACGAAGTGGCTGCGTCACCGGCATGAATTCCTGTGGACCGGCCCGAAATGTGCGTGCCGCTGAGCAATTGGATGTGCTTGGGTCGCCAAGAGGGGGCCGCCGACTGCCTTGCGACGCACCTCGGCACCTGCCGTGACGTCAGTAACACAGACTCATTCTCGCCTTTTGTGTGCGATGCTGTGTGTGTGTGCGCGCGTGTGTGTATGTGCGTGTGTGTATGGCAACACAGACCGCTCACACCTGTTGTGTGCGACTTTGTGTGCGACTTTGTGTGTGTGTGTGTGTGTGTGCGCATGTGTTTTCTTGTGTGGCGCAGGCGGCCAGGCCCAGGCGCCAGGTGCGGCCCGGCAGCGGCGCAGGCATGGTGGAGCGCACGAGGCGCGCCCGGGAGGAGCGTGAGTACCTAACGCAGCGACGGCCGCTGGAGGCGGCGGCGGGCGATGCCCTGGCCAGGTGAGCGTCGAGCGCCCGCACACGTGCTCACATCAGCATGGTGCGTCATCATGTCATACGTCAGCATGTACCGTGTGGTATGGTGCTTCGGAAGTACTCTGATTAAACTCCGCTGAGGGCGCGGAAAGCCCTTTGCACACGGTGCGCGTGACCGAAAAAGGGATGAGATAGGTAGCGAAAAAGCTGGCAATGCTCAGCACTGTGCGTACTCTACGGGAAGCCTGGCATGTTGCCAGAGCACTTGTCCAATGGATTACAGCCCCATGTTCCAGGGCACCTGCTCCCATCCCCACCCAGCTCCCGGAACACCGAAAGTACTTCTGTGTACACTTGTATGTATACTTGACATCTCATACTTCAGAAGTGTTTTTTGTACCAGCACGCGTAGGTGGATACCAGACATGTACTAGAGTATGTGTGCACATGCGTGTGGTGGGCGGCGCCCTGGCCAGGTAAGCCTGGAGCGCCCACACACGCGCTCACACAACAGTGGGGGCGCGCCTTGCAGGGGAATGGCGCTGGTGCCTGGTGGCAAGGCTTCCGCTTGTTGGGGGCGCAGCCGGCTGAAACGAGAAGCGCCGCCATCAGTAGCCGTGGTGCAGGCGTTGACGCAACAGCAGAACCAAGCAGCAGAAGCAAGCGGCAACCTACTTAGCGGCAACCTACGTTGTATGCAATGGCTGCGCGGCCGGTTATGCGCCTTTCGTGAGCACGGTTCCTGTGTCCGGGTATGTGCTCATGATCAGACTTGTGTTGCAAGTCTTACGACGTACATTCATTGAATGGTGCACCAGGGGCTGGGTGGAAATGGGAGCAGGTCCCCTGGGACGTGGGGCTGTAATTCACGAGAGTAGTGCTGTGGCAACATGCTACGCCTACATTGCTATGTTGTCACGAGCAACAGTATCACTTCAAGTGCAAGAGCAAGTGCCACAGTGCCACAGCGCTGCTTGGAGATGGCCAGCTTGTTGCAGGACACAAAGGAGACCGCTAGTTTGGTCATGCCTTTCCCACTCATGCGTACGCCATGTGCACAGGGCTTTCCGCGCCCAGGCGGAGTTTAATACACCACAAAGTACAAACTACCTACACCTTATTATACCAAGGTATGTCAGCGACAGCTTCTCAGTTCCTTTTCAAACACGTTTCTGGCACATGTACGCAATACTCATCTATAATCACCCGTGCAAACCATTTTTGTCTGCTGAGCAGGCACCAGGTGAAGGACCACACATATTTCAACTTCATAAACACAGCTGTTTCTTTTATGAACTCATTCATAAACATTATTGCCCACCGTTTTTTTCTGCTGAGCAGGCACCAGGTGGAGGATCACCGGCGCCTGGAGCTCATGGAGCTGCATGACGCCCTGCTCGAGCGCACCCCCCCGCCACAGCGTGTCCTGGACGCCGCGTGCGCCGCTGCGTACGAGTACATTGCCCTAGCAGCCGTCACAGGTGCGGCGCTGTGCGCTGCCCCCCCCCCCCGCACTTCTGCAACTTCAAACCAGAAACTTCAACTGTGCCAGCCCCAGTTTTTCCCCAACTGGACACATGGCTGCAACTCCGCCGCGTGACAGCACAGCAGGCCCAGCCATGCGGCATGTGCCGTGCACGCTAGCTCTGGTGCCACCAGCCCGCTGCTGCACCCTCCCCCTCCCTGCTCCCCCCCCCCCCTCGCGCCACCGTGCGCACGAAACTATTTCTGAACTAGCGCCGTGCTGCCTCCGTCCGCCGGGCTCCCCACCATCTCACAGGCGCTCCCGCAGTCGACCTGCGCGCCGTCGAAACGCGCACCCTCTCCGCCATGGACCGCGCCATCGCCGCGCTGCGCCGCAATCGCGCCGACCGCCGCTACCTCTCGCGCGTCCTCTCCATCGCCAGCGACCTGCACCTTCTCAGCACACCCCAGCAGCCGCAGGCAGCAGAAGCCACCGCCGCGGCCGCCGCCGCCGCCGCCAAGCGGGCCGACGCCGTCGATGCCCTGTGCTGCACGCCGGCGGCGGTGCGGCAGTGGCGCGGGCTGCTCACCGCGCCATCGTCAGCATTTCCGCCGCCGCCGCTGGACTCCCCTGCCGCGAGCCTGGAGGCGGTCATGCTGCTGGGGGCGCTGGCGCGCGGCGGCAGCGCCACCCCCGCCGCCGCCGCCACCGCCGCCTCCGACACCGGCGCCACGCTGCCAGCCATAGACTCACGGCTGGAGGCCGCGCGCATGGCGGCACACATAGTGGCGGCCGCCTCCTCCCAGCGCCCGCAGTTCCCGTGCGCCCCCTCGGGCTTCGCAGCCGCCGACGGCTGCTTCCCCGCGCTGTCGCTCGCACGCGCGGCGCGCGCCGCCCCCCTGCCCCCCCCCTCCGAGCCCCTCTCCACCCTGGGGGACGCATCCGACCCCGCCAATGCCGCAGCGCTGCACGCTGCCCTCCTTGCTGCCGCCGCCGTTTTAGTGGAGGCGGGTGACGCCCCAGCGGCGTTTCCGGTGCTGTCGGCACTGGAGCGAGCTGCCGCCGAGGCGGAGGCCGCCGGCGGCAGCGGAGACACCGCCGCTGGGGCTGCGGTGGCGGAGGCGCGGTGCCTGCGGGTGCGGTGCCTGGCGCGGGCGGGGCTGGTGGCGGAGGCGG
>JAULBY010040732.1:0-13523 GCA_032358315.1 Ophiocytium majus
CCCCCCCCCCCCCCCCCCCATCATTGCTGGATTTACAGGCGGCCACTACCGAACGGCACGGCAACCACCGAGCAAATTCCAATTGTTAAGTACCAGACACAAGCGCTGGGCTGTCACCATCATATGTTACGGCAGCCAGGCAGCAAGTTGGTCTGACCTGTGTGCAGCTACAATATCATATTGTGGCACCTAAGGGCTACTTGCTTTTCGCGGGAAGCTTGCAGGACCTGGTGCCTTGCAGGGCGCGCGCCTCATCAGTGATATGATTTTGGTACAAACCTGCTTGCATGAACACATGGTGCGCCACCGCTGCCATCTGAGCTAACTTAGGCCATGCAACCGCAGTCGCCATTTTGCTTTCAAAGTTGGATGCCACCACATGCGGCATCACCCAAGTAAAATCTTGTTGTCATACGACAGTGAAGAATTCTCAGCCCCTCCCGAAAGTGTTGTCCCAACCTTGGTAGCTTTTTTGCACATACCATCCCATTATGCTGTCAGCATACCATTGACAGTCCAGAAGTATATTTTTTGACACGCTGCAGTGCCCAGCACACTGGTGAAGCATTCGCTGCTGCTGTCACTGCGTCCGCCTCCACTTGCGCTCCCACGTTCCCCAGCATCCAAAGACTCGGACCCTACCTGGGTAGACTCGGTGTCCGTGGTACCCATGCACTGCCACGCAAGTGACGTGCCACCTGGGGGAGCAACGTCAACTTTGTTTGCCATGCAGGACACCACCACGTTCACAGCGTCAACTGCGCGGCGCCGCTCGTGCCAGCTAGCACACAGCCCTACAGGTGAGTTGGTAATACACTGTGCCAGTACCACAGATACCATCAAAGGGGTCTAGGGCCTAGACCCCCTTGATACCATGCTGCAGTACAACTCACTGTTAACTGCAGTGCAGCACTGTACCGTGCGGTGCTTCTTTGTTAACAATTGACACTGCATAGGTATGGGTGCACGAGTATGTCTAAACGGGGCCATGCATGTTTTTTTCGCTGCTACACCTGGCACTTCTTATAGTAACGGTGCCGGTACTTCTTAAAGTGACGGTACTGAGGACGTGGTACGTTTAACAACGATTGTTGTCAGCAATCTTTGTGCGGAGGTGCGCCAAAGTCAACAGCTAAGAGCTGGGCCTGAAGGTCCTAACCCGCTACAAAACCACCACCTCTTGAGGGCATTGTCATACAGCTGAGCTAATGCGCAATGGTGACACTAGTGAAAGGCACAGCGTGTGCACGCCTCCGCCCGTCATTCGTGTGCCACCGTGACTATGATGCAGCTAGATGGAACATCGTATCAGTAGTACCGAGTGTGCTTGGAGGTCGTCATGGTGCACTGGACTGCGCAAGACTTCGCTTTTAAAATTAACAAATTCCTTCGTAGTACTTCGGTATACAGTAACTACAGTTGCAGTATTATAATGGTAGTACTGCAATTTTATTGTCTAGCACAATGTCAAAACTTCGGTATACTTCGAAGTAGTATACTTGGAACTACTTCTGCAATGTTGTTGTTTAGTACGATGTCAAACCAAAATACACTGCGGCAGCCACAAAACTAACGAACAGGAGTGTGAGGTCATAGTTTGTGATGACGTAGTGCGGAGCCTCTGAGATGGTGGCAATGCCTAAATCGAAGTGGCTCTGTGCAGTTAACTTGAAGTTGCTGCAGTGGCTCATGCACATGGCTTTGCCCAGTGAGCCAGCCTAAGGGAGAATGCAAGTACGTACAGGAGCATGCCTCTGTTGTTGTCCACATCGCATCAGGCCCCAGTACCGCACATATGTTGCTTCAACCTCTGTTCACAGTGACTGTCACTCGCGCTCTCTCAGAGGCTTGTTTCGTCGACCCCTTAAAATCTCCACAGGGGCAGGGCTGCAGTCATGGCTCGGATTTTGCAGTATGTTCGCGCATATGCGGCCATGGCATGTTCACAAGCATGAGATTTTCCTTGATACATCTAGCCATGCGTTGAGCTACCGGTAACGCACTTGGCAATCCCTTACTGCCTTACCACAGGAATAACCGCCGCACGCGCTGTATTGGAGGAAGAGCCGGCTGCAGAGGACAGCAGTGGCGCACGCAAGGCACTGAGTGGCGACTTAACTGCAGCAATGTCAGCAGAATTCTTAAGCATCTGCACCACTGGCGCCAGCAGCAGTTGTCGCCGGGCCGCCAACTCCCCCTGCACTGGCAGAGGTGCTGGCTGTGGGCAGAGCGCAGCTGCTGGCCCTGTCATCATGCAACAGTGCTCAGCACACTGCAACGGCTGCTCAGCAGGCTGCTTCGACCACTGATACGAGCAACCCCGCGACACTGAGTGAGGCACCGTGCGCAGCGAGTCTGCCAAAAAACACACTGCCGGTGCCACAGCTTTTAGCCATGTGCAACGGTTACCGGTGTGACAGAGACACGACTGGCGCCGCCAGGAACGCCGACTGCCGATGCGAACCCGAGGCGGTAGTGGCGCCAGCCGCCGGCCCTGGCACGTCACCAAAGACTGGTGTGGCATCGCAGGCGCAGCTGACTGCGCAGGCGCCGCCGGCAAAAGAGCATTCCGAAGAACACTCCAGGAGCGTTCTTGCGAACATCACAGCACTGTTCTGGAGGCGCACACGCCGCATTCGCGGTGGGTCACACTGGTATGCGCCGTCACACGGTGGTGCATGAGTTGATATACCATGTAGTACCTGGTTGGTGCCAGCTTGTCAGTGAGTGCGTAGGGGGCGGCTATGTGTGCAGGGTTGGTGCACGGGCATAGCACCTTGACGACAGGCAGTGGTGCAATGCGCTGCACAGGCAACTGGCACGAGGGCAGCTACTGCCAGTGCGGCTGCTGACAGCGTGTTGCAGATCATGTGATTGTGCGCCAGTGGTTGTGAATGCAGCACTGCGGCCGCGTCTTTGGGAGCTCAATCCATTTGCTGATGTGCGCACCCGAGTTTGTAATGGGTTTCGCGCGTACGTACGCGTACGCTACAAGTATGCAGAACCCCATAGGGCCCGGGGTTGGCAGCCTGCGTGCCCCACATGTGCACTGTTACACTGGCATGCCAGTGTCGTGTACTACAGCTGCTTTGATATTGCTACATCAACGTTGTGAAACCTTGACTGAGTGCACACATGGTGGCTTGGATTCTGACAAAGTGTTCGGCTGACTCGGAGGTGCTTGCGGTATGAATGTCCAGTGCACATGCTGTTGCGGTGCTTATAATATATCTGGTTTTTGGCGCACTTGTCACTGCCTCAGTACCACTGCCGCATGTTGGCGCACAGCTCCATAGGCTGTCACTGATGGCATGCTTGCGATGCACTGCATACCATCACTAGTACTACAGTGCAGCAAGTATTAGGTGCACCAAGTGGGTTGCAACGTCACGGTTTGCTGCAGCATGCACTGCAAGCATACAGCTGGCCCATGCACGGGTGCCACAGTGTTCAGGCGGACAGGTACAATGCGACGGGTTTGAGGACATTACATACATGCACACATGGTGTACAGACGGACAATTGCGTAATGCGACGGGTTTGAGGCCACAAAAACATGCACACCGTGCGTAAAGCACTTTTCGTGCCCTACGGACTTTAATGAAAGTACATAATTGTGCCCCGAGCGGAGTTTAATAAAAGTACATGGTTGTCTTTTGGGTGCACGTGGTTCTGCCAAGGCTGTGACACCACAGTAGAATTGTGAAGCGTATCACGCGTCGTAACGCAACGCACACGTGCATGTGCACGTCTGAATGCTATGCAATGCATTGATGTGAGGTAGGGACTGCAGAACGGTGGTGTATGTATCCTATGGCGGGCCAGCATGCCCACTGGGACGCCCACACGCCTCTCGCCCTGGCTCCGGTTGTGGTGGTCGCTCCGGTGGTGGTGCCCCCCCCCCCTGGTTGCGTGCGCAGCAAAAGGTGCGAGCAGGCAAGCCCCCACGTGTGCCAACCGATAGAAAAAAACACGTCACCTGGGGGAGTAGCATGGTGGCGGAAGCGGCTGCAGCAGCCCGTGGGTGAGTGGAAGGCTGGCGCAGCGTGGTGCAGCAGCAAGCACAGCCGAAGCACACCGTGGGGGTGAACATTGATGTGCCCGCAGGCAGTAGATGTCCCGGTCGTCGATTCCATTCTTCCTTTTATGCTCAGGGAGTTTTAGCGCGATCGCGCGAACGGAGACTGTTCCTGCGTTCGTATGCAGTTCCACCACTGATTGATGACTCCGCATGTGTACATTTATAACCCACCTTCCTTCCTTGTTGCTGTCTGGGGAGGGGGAGCGAGCTGCGCGCACTGTACACACCCCAACCCACACAGTCACACAGTCAGCACTGGCACGGGTTGTGCGCGGCGACAACAGGCCGTGAACATGGTGCGGACTGGGCATCGCAAGGTTTCGCTGCTGCTGCTGGGGCGGCTGTGCAATGGTACCTGTGCGCTCCCTTCGGCATGCAGTTTGCGGTGATAGGCGGGGCAGTCGCGGCATTTATGCTCCTGGTGGGGTTGCTGGCGCCGCTGGTGTCCTCACTGTTGCCGGAGCCGCAAGAACAGCAACGTCCTGAGCAGCAGCATCAGATGCAGCAGCAGGAGCAGAAGCATAACTTGCTTCACTGGCTGCGGTGGCACTGGCAGCACTGGCCCGGGCGTCCAGGCGCCAACGGTGCGTGCTGTTCCATTATTTGTTGGAGCAGGCTATAAGCCCCACACGGTGGCTTTGTTGGCACTGGCGATGATATGGGTGGCAGTGGGGGAGGAGCTTTTTTTCAGGCCTGGGGTTTTCTGCGCGTTCTGCGACGGAAGTGGGTATACGTATACGCGTGCCGCCATCGCCGCCAGTTCCATGCTCTTTGGCGCGGCACATTTCGAGCGACCTGTGTCTGCTCGGGTGGGTTCCGCGTTAATCGGGGCATGGTGGGGTTGGGTTTTGGTCAAGAGTGGCAACCTAGCACTGCCAGTATCTGCTCACGCCATACAAAATGCATTGGTGTTCCTGGACAATGCCGGGAGCAAGGTGCTCATGCCAGCAGCACGTTGTCAATGAGCACCTGTTGTGAAACTTATCCGGTGCAAGTGGGCCAAGCCAGTATCGAAAACAGGGGTGAGTGGTGGCAAGCAGGCTTCATTCAGTGCCGTTGCCCGTTGGGCATCACTGCAGGAAGCCATGGCTTGCAAGCGCATAAGCGCTGCGCCGCCATTGCGCACACCTTGTGTGCATCGCAACAAAGCAGGCCAAGTGTAACCCTCTGCTGGTGGCCGCTTACACGCCAAAGGCTAAGGCGGCGGCGGCGGCAAAGGGGGTGGTGCCAGTGTAGTGAGGAAGCAAAACAGTGTGCGGCATGTTGGACGAAATGCCCCCCTGCCTGCGAGTGTCATGAGCGAGTACCACATGCGTAAATGAGATGCTTTGACTAGTTTTTTTGTGAGGGGCTGCTGCTGCTGCTGTTGCCGCTGCCACAGTGCGGTTGTGTGCTTCACCGATGCTGGTTGCAAGCATGTAAAAACCAAGGTTGCAGCATGCTTGCTTCAAACTGCCTTGCGCACAAAAGCATGTCCTTCACAGGGTATGGCGCCTGTGCAGCACAAGGGGCGAGGGAACTCAGATGGGTGCCATGTACCTCTACCATAGGTATGTACTTCAGAAGTAGGTATGTACTTCAGAAGTAGGTATGTACTTCCGAAGCACCATGTTGGGTGGAAGCCCTACCACAGGTGCGGGCCAGGTGCGCCATTGGGGGAATTCTCACCAGAGAACATTCCCAGAGGGCCGGCGTATTTCAGAGAGTTGAGGTTGGGCCCTCAATAAGTTGACCGGGACGTGCCCACTGGCACGCCAGTGAAGTAGTGAACCGTTTAGCTAAGTGGTTCGCCACTCCAGTTAATTCAGGATTCCCTCACGGCACTGCAGGCTGGCAGCACATAAGATTTGGAACTTGACCTGCAAGCCAGGAACTGGACGAGGTTCTGGCGGCCCTTGCGTACAATGGAAGCCCGTCAACCTCATTTTGCTCACTTACTTTGCTGCCAGTGGTGAGTGCATGTGTGCGATGCAGGTGCGGCCCCACAGCTGTGCGCACGCCAAACTTGCCCACCCTCGTGAAAGCCAAACTTCACCCTGGCAGGCACAGCACACCAGCCATGACCCCAGGGTGCTCAGCAGTTGCAATGCACTCGTACTATTATCTTACTGGTGTATACCTCCCGCCGGGGCGTGCCGCCTCCTCTGCTGCAGCTGGCGGGCACTTGCACGTAAATGCCATGCGCGACAGCACGCAATGCGCGTGGGCATGGGCGCAGAGACTGGCGTGCCCCAGGGATAGGGGTGTGCGTGTTGTGGTGCGCTGTCCGCTTGCTGGACGTGTTCACTGTGCGGTCATGGTGGGCGGTGGCATGCTGCAGCAGTGGTGAGTGAGGTGCTGCAGCCGCTTTTCACTCCAATACCTTTGATTACGTACACCTACCAGTGAGCCCAACGCGCCTGGCCAAATTGTGCTGCCATTCAACTGCGCTTGGGGCGCAGGAAGCGCTGCGCATGAGTGCGACTGGAAAGGGTATGCCTATTTTATGTTGCAACGAGTAGCATTTACTACGGTACATGATATGCTCATATGCCCATGTCATCCGCCGACGAAGCCACGTGCACCATGGTGTGTCAGCCTAGGCTGTGACGACCGACTTGTTGACCATGTGAAGCATGGTGCACACGCACATGTGCACATTCGTACTGAAGTACGATATTGCCAGCGTGCATAGTGCCTGTGCAGTACCGTAGGCGGTTATGGTACCGTGCACCATTTAGGTGGACGCAGGTGCAGCCTCAGTCTGGTGCATTCAATGGGCCATTCCCCTGGCCGCAACACCACGCATGAAACAGCAGCAGGCAGCACAACAGCAGCGAACGCTTGTTGAGATTTTGAAATTCAAAAGCTTGCCGCAAACTGCTGCAGCGCCAATGTGGTATGTCTTGGCCACCAGCACACCCTGCACTGAAACTGTAAGGAAGCCAAGCCACCACACGTGCATACGGCTGGCATGCAACAAGTGCAACCTCCCACCTGTTCTGTTGTCATCATGATGCACTATGAAGGAAGTAGCGCGTGATGTTCTGGCGTTGACCAGGGTGCACACCATGATATTAGTGCGTTCTACAATTTTCAAGATCGAGAGGCGTGCGGAGCGTTTGAGTGGGCCGGCCGGCCGCCGTAGCATATACCGCCGTCTGGAGCCCTTCACTCACGATTGTGGTGCAGCCGAGTGGACGCGAAGCGAGTATTTGCATCATCATCATCTACGTAACGCAGCAGCACATCCCCCCCGACGGTCGGTCAACTTGGGCGACCACTTGCTGCGTCTGGCACTTAAAAGTAACTTATGCTGACGGCAAAGGGGTCTCATTTGAATCCACTTTGCTGACAGGGCGCGACCAGCGCAATGGACCCGGCACACCCATCATTGCAGTACTGACGACAGGTAAGGGCTGCCGAAGCACCGCAGCGGCGCAGGCTGTACGCCTTAACACTCGCGCGCGGCCCCTCATACACACCTGGCGTGTGTCTCGCTGTGTGGCTGCCGCATGCAATGTTTAATCAGTGGGTATACCTATAATTCTCCTGCGGCGCCGTGTATTGTATAGGCAGTGCGGCGTGCCAGGCATTGTCAACAAGTGCAAGCACACATGACCTGGCCAGTCAACCACGACCTAGTGGGAGCACACTGTGGCACCTGTTTCTGAAACAGACCTGTGAGTCGACGACATGTCACGTATCCGATGTATTGCATATCGTGACTTCGGAAAGCTGTGTCCTGCTGGACCTCATGCCCCAAGACCTTGGGCGCAAGCACAACGTAAATGCGGGTGCAGGTGCTCCCCTGTTGCCTACACTGAAGCAAGACCCGCACAACGTCAGCTTGCGCATTGCACAGCACACATACATATAAGTACATGCGCGCGTGATAATTACTTTGGGTATGTGACAATCTGATGTGGCCTGTGACGGGCCTGTGGACCCGGCACAAGCTTGCACGCCACAACACAAAAAGAAAGAGACACTTTATCAGCCACGCGAACATTCCTCCTTAATCTGTCAAAGTCGTGCCAAACAGCTCATACTGGTTAATCATGTTTTTATTGGTTTTGAAAGTGCAATTGCCTTGGCTGCCGTAAGCTGAGCATGCTCGACCAATGCCTGTTGGACACTGATGGCAAGACCGCCACACAGCCTGTCCAAGCTCCCACCCAAGTGGTCTCTGAGAGGTATGGTGTCCAAATGCCTGCTGCTGCTGGCGGTGCTGGCCCCTGCGAGCTTGGACTCCTGTTAACAGGGTTCCACTGTTCGCCTGCCTGGCAGCCACCTGCCGCATGTACATGCCAATAGCTGCAGGTTCACACATGGCCCGATGCTGAGGTGACGCGTCCAGCTGCATACGCAGTCACCGCCGCAGCAGTTGCTGCTGGCATGTCCCGTGGGCAAGTACAACATGTTGTTCTTCCCTCCCCCTCCCCTCCCCAACTCCTCTTGTATATCCGCCTGGTGGAGTGCTTATCTGGTTCCGCGCACCGTGCGCGGGACGAGCCAACTCCGCATGCTGCTAAGCGGCTCAAGCCTTGTGCACCACCATGATGGTGTGTCGGCCTAGGCTGTGACAACCGACTTCTTGGACATGTGAAGCAGACGCACATGTCCCATGTGCACATACATGTCATGTTGCCAGCGCCTGTGCATAGTGGCCGTGCAGTACTGCAGGCTGCAGAAGTCCCGTGTGCGTCTGTTTAGGGTACCGTGCAGTGCACGACTTCGGTGGACGCAGGTGCAGCCTGCTGCATGCCATTCCCGTGGAGCTGCTGCAACACCATGCATGGTGCAGGAGCAGCTGCACGGCGCAACAGCAGCAAGCGCTTGTTGATAGCTCAAATGCAAAAGCTTGGAGCAATCAGCCACTGCAAAAGCTTGGAGCAATCAGCCACTGCAGCACCAATGTGGTCTGTGGTGGCCACAGCCGGCAGGCACCCAGCATTGAAACTTCAAAGCGGCCTCAACCACTGCGTGTGCAATTGCGAGCAGACGTGTGCAACAAGTGCAACATTCGACCTATTTCGTTGTCATCATGATGCACCATGAGGGAGATTTGCGCACGATGTGCTGGCGCTGACCTGTGTTCACCAGGCCTGCAAGTATTGGTACGTTTTACGTACAGTTGTCCAGAGGCGTGTGCGGAGCGTCAGAGAGAGCCGGCCAGCCCGCAGTGCTATATCGCCGACTGGAGTCCCTGCCTCACTGTTTTGGGACAGCCAGGGACACCAGAATCGTGCATCTTGCGAATGCAATCCGCTCATCCGGCGCGTCGATGATGGTCGGTCAACTTGGGCGACCACTTGCCGCGTCTGGCACTTGCAACTTGCAACTGTGCTGACAGCTCTGTACGCGACCTGCAAAGGGCCCAGTACCCACCATTGCAGTACAAACGACAGGTGGTGCTGGGTGCCGAAGCACCACAGCGGGCGGTACCTTCACACTCCCCGCGGCCCTGCTCCACGGCAAGCAAGCTTGACTCAGGATCATGAATCGCGACATCGTGCACAGTTGTGCGCCGCAATTGTGGACAGTTCCTGGCAGGGCACCTTCCTCAGTTGCACGACACGATCGAGCAGCAACATCGATTGATTGATCGACAGCATCATCCACGTGACCGCCAGGCTGGGAGGGAACGAGCTGTGTGAGGCGGGGCACACACTTCACCCACACACAGTCAGCACTGCGTGCGGGGGGGGGGCGAGGTAACAGGCCGCGGCCATGGTGCAGCTTCTCAAGGTTTCGCTGCTGATGCTGCTGGCGGCTGTGCTAGGACTAGTGGCGGGGGCCTCGGCCTCGGCACCGCCCGCCCCCACGTTCACGTTGATTGACACGAGGAGGGGTGCGCCTACCGCCGCCACTGGGTGCGCTGCAGCTAAGGCAAGGCGCGCTTCCAGCCCTTTCGGGCTTATGGCATCAGCTTCTGTTGCCAGCGGCGGCGGCGGTGCACCTGCTGCGTGGGCCAATTCGCGGGCACTGGCCAATTCGAGGGCACTGTTCAGGGCAGTCAGGTCACTCTTGGTCAGCACGGCACTCGCGGCGGCGGCCTTGAGCTCGGGCCTGCGTTCCAGGTGCGGGTGCTAGATGGCATGGTCTTCACACCGCGGGTCGTGGCGATCGGGTACCTGTGCGCTCCCATCTGCATGCAGGCGCTGCTTGTGCCGCTTGTGGCACCACTGCGGCCAATCCCGACGGTGCAGCAGCAGCAACTGCAGCGTCAGAAGATGGAGCAGCTGCGTCGGGAGGCGCAAAAGGAGCAAAAGCGTTACGACTCTCACTGGCTGTGGCGGGGCTGGCAGCAGCGGCGCAAGGTGCCAACGGTGTGTGCTGTTTCCGCCTTTGTTGGAGCGGGCTATAAGCCGCACACGGTGGCTTTGTTCGCACTGTCGATGGTGTGGGCTGCAGTGGGAGAAGAGCTTTTTTGTAGGGGCTTCCTCTTGCCTGTTTTACGGCGGAAATGGGGTACGCGTGCCGCTGTCGCTGTGACTTCCATGCTCTTTGGCGTGGCACATTACAGGCAACCTGTGTCAAATCGCGCGGTTATCGCAGTAGCTACTATAGTTGGCGCATGGTGGGGTTGCATGTTTGTCAAGAACGGCAACCTAGCAGTGCCAATATGTGCTCACGCCATACACAATGCGCTGGTGCTTCTGAAAGCTGCCAGGCGCAAGGTGCTCGTGCGGGCGGCCCTGTAAGCACCCGTTGTGAAACTGATCTGTGCCAGGAGGCCAAGCCAGTATTGCAAACAGGTGCGAGTGGTGGCGAGCAGGCTTCAATCGGTGCCATTTCCCGTTTTACATCACTGCAGAGCGTCACGCTCACAACGGCTCTGCCGCCGTTGTGCACACCCCGTGTGCACAGCAGCAAAGCAGGCCAAGCGTAACCTTCTGCCAGAGCTGGTGGCCACTTACAAGCCAAAGGCCAAGGCGGCGGCGGCGGCGGCAAAGGGGTGGCGTCACATACTGAGTAAACGAAACGGTGTGTGGGTTGTCGGGTGAGATACCCCCTCCCCGCAAGTGTCATCATGAGCGGCTGCCACATGTGCCAATGAGACGCTTCAGCTATGTTTTCTGTGAGGGGGCTGCTGCTGCTGCTGTTGCCGTTGCCACAGTGCGGTTGTGTGCTTCATAATGCTGGTTGCAAGCATGTAAAAACGATGCTACAGCATGCTTGCTTCATAAACACGTGAAGCATGGTACACACTCATATATGCACATACATTCTCCATACTTCTGAAGTACAATATTGCCAGCGGGCACACCCATGCAGTCCCACAGGCTGCAGAGGTCCCGTGTGCGTCTGTTTATGGTACCCTGCACGACTCAAGTTAGGTGGATGCACGTGCAGCCTGGTGCATGCCGTTCCCGTGTAGCTGCCGCAACACCATGCATGACACAGGAGCGGACAGCACAACAGCAGCGAACGCTTGTTGACATCTCAGATATTGAAAGCATAGCGCAAACATGTGCAGCTGCAGGACCTACTGACATATGTGGTCTGTGGTGGCCCCAGCCAGTAGGCACCCTGCTCTGAACTGTAAGGCGGCCTCAACCACTGCGCTTGCAATTGCGAGCAGACTCCAACAAATGCAACATCCGGCCTGGTTCGTGGTCATCATGATGTACCATGAAGGAAGTTTGCGCAGCATGGGCGCTGACCAATGTGCAGGTGCTGGTACGTTTTACGTAGAGTTGTCCAGAGGCGTGTGCGGAGCGTCACAGAGGGCCGGCCGGCCCGCAGTGCTATATCGCTGTCCCTGCCTCACTGTTTTGGGGCAGCCAGGGGAACCAGAAGCGTGCATCATCTTGTGAACGCAACGCACTCATCCGGCGCGTCGATGGTCGGTCAGCTTGGGCGACCACTTGCCGCGTCTGGCGCGACCTGCAAGGGGCCCAGTACCCACCGTTGCAGTACAGACGACAGGTGCTGGGTGCCGAAGCACCATAGCCGGCGGTACACCTTCACACTCCCCGTGGCCCTGCTCCGCAAGCAAGCTTGACTCAGGATCGTGATCGCGTGCACGTGTGCACATGGTACAGTTTTGCGCAACAAGGATGCTCGTAAAGGAGCACGCTTGCGCATGCAGAGTCCTGGTACGGTGTGCACACTTTGCATGCACGTAATACATACTACCGGTATATAGTAGTTTTATTTATTCGCACTTGGGGCGTTTAAGAGCCCATGATCATGACATGTATGCCAGGCTGAGCACGCCACTGGTGGCCATGGCATTTGGCAAAAGCACGGCAGTGTCGTATACGAGCACAGAAAGGGCTAGCGGGCAGGCTACCTAGGGCTCGACCTGCCAGGGCAGCTGCCTAGGTCGACATAGTACATACATACACGCATGTAGCACACTTGTGCTATCGTCAAACTCCGCTTTAGGTCGCGGACTTCAAGAACCCTGTGCACACTGCACAGGCACTTTGTTGAACTCAGTTAGGGCGCGGAAAGCCTTGTGCAATGGGGTACGCGTGGCTGCACACACTTTGCTTTAATCATGATGGCTGTCCCTGTTATGTGTGGGGGAAATCATTGTGTTACAGCACCAGCTGCGTGGGGGTGGAGCATTTTCCCTCGGATACGGGGCTGTAATTTACTAGAGTACTCAGTAGTCTGCTGGTAGTGCTGTAGCAACATGCTAGGCGTGATTAGAGTGCATACTTAGTCTAGTAGTGCTACGCGTTGCCGTCTTGTTGGCTAGCAACAGGGAACAGCACATGCTTCAAATTGGTTGTGCCTTTCTAGTCTCACGCACACCAGCAGGGCTTTCCAAGCCCCGGCTATGAGCGGCGTTTGATAAATAAAGTATGTAAAGTACTTCAAAGTATGTACTACGAAGTAGCATGTACCATTGTATACGCATTGACTGCATTATGCTTGCGAATTCTGTTAAGTACAGCTAATTGCTTGCACTTGTGCCGCCGGGTGGGCGGGGGCACGCCGGGTGGGCGGGGGCCCGTGCCATGCATGCGAGCGTGCACGAAGCTCAGAGGCTCTCGCACATGCCTGGAGTCCCTACCTCATGCCTGGCAGCACACAAACTCACAACTCTCAGTAGTATTACATATGGTACATGCATGTATCTACTGCAGTCACTACTTGGAATATACTTCAAGTCATCATTAACTACCTACTTCGAGGTATACTTCAGAAGTATCATTTAGTGTACTTTAGAATTTAACTGGGTGTGCAATCTAATACTTCTAAAAGTAGTACATCATGATCCTTCAAATTATACATGATGCACATGTACTTCGAAGTATGCGTTGATAAATGTATTCTTATTAAACACCGCTTAGGGCGCGGAAAGCCCTTTGCACACGGTGCGTGTGACCAGGAAATCAGACAGGTAGCGGAAAAAAAATAATAATCTGGGAATGCTCAGTACTGTGGGAAGCCTGGCATGTTGCCAGAGCACTACTCTAACTGATTACAGCCCCATGTCCCA
>JAULBY010040743.1:0-13521 GCA_032358315.1 Ophiocytium majus
GGTGGAAGCACGCACACAAATAATCACATCTCGGGCCCATCAGGGAGTTGCACGCTGAGATTGTGACATCGGGCAGCACTGGACCTACGCTGTCATTTTTGTTAGCGATGTACCAGTCACAGATTTTGCTTGCTGCTGCTGTCGTATGCTGAAATGAATAGTTGCAATACTTTTGGTACTAATGGTATGTGCTTCAGTAGGAGGTCTGTATGTGCATACTTCAAGTATGCCGGTATGTGTATGTGTACATATACTTCGCTGATGAGATAGTTTGGCTGTTGTCGGGTGCGTGTGGCGCTGTCAGAAGTGCGCTCATGGTGCCCACACACCTGACCGAGAGTCAGCGTACGAGGCTTGCAGTTCCTTGCACCCAGTGTGCGCAGTTTGGAGCCACTGTACCCTGCGGGCTCGCAATTGCTGACAGTGTGGTGGTGATCCAACGTGCTGCCGGAAAGGGTCCCCGTGTCATGCGATTGTGTGGGCTTGTAGGGGCCGTTCCCCCCCACAGGGCTCCAAACCCCCTGTGCAATGGCACGCACAGTATGGTGCCAGTGTCGTGGCATGCCTAGACCGCATGCTGTAGTGCCACATGTCGCGGCATGCCTATACCGCATGCTGCGTGTCGTGGCATGCCTAGACCACATGCTGCGTGTCGTGGCATGCTCAGGCTGCATGCTGTAGTGCCACATGTCGTGGCGTGCCTAGGCCGCATGCTGCGACAGGCGGGCACTTCTGTGCTGGCACGACCGCCATGCACCACTGACGAGAGTAGTCCCCGGCGTGTTTTTTTTCACAGCATGCACACAGGTGTCGATGCGCCTTTAGGTGGCGGCTCTGACTCTGGCATCTCACCGAGAGGGCGCACCGAGAGGCAGGTGTTTGTATGCTGGAACCACTGGAAATGCTTCAAAATTATACGCTGCCGCGGTGCATTTTGGTGCCGCGCGTGGTTGTGCGTTGGGTTACCAAATGCTCTGCAACTTCACTACATGAAGTGAGCAGTGACTTGACGCTCCCCCCGCAGCGAACTGAACCACTCTCCGTGCTGACTGCGCACGCTTTGTGTGTCCCCGCCGCGTACCACGCTCACAGGCTGGCAGAGCACCAGCAACATTGAGGCGCAGAATGGCGAGCAGTGGATGGTGAGTGTCTGTACGCTCTGCTGCTGAGCACAAAACAGGCGTTTGCTGCTCAGCGCATGGTGCACGTGGGGCCCTGGCCTGGGTGCGCGGCCACTGGGTGGTTGCACAAATGAGTAAGGTAGTGCACCTGAAGAACTGTGCATTCCATCCGTAGGGCTGCAATGCGTGTGAATGGCACAGGTATTCGATGTGTGTCTACTTCAGGAGTGACATGTACTGTAGTATGTGTTTACCAACCACGTTATGTACCTACAGGGGAGCATTGTGTACCGGGAGCTGGGTGGGGATGGGAGCAGGTCCCCTGGGACATGGGGCTGTAATCCATTAGACAAGTGCTCTGGCAACATCATGCCAGGCTTCCCTTAGAGTACGCAGTGCTGAGCATTGTCAGCTTTTTCGGTACCTATCTGATCCCTTTTTCTGGTCACGCGCACCGTGTGCAAAGGGCTTTCCGCGCCCTAAGCGGGTTTTTAATAAGAGTACCTGCATAGTCACTTCATGTGGGTATGTGTGCTTCTATGATGTATGGGAACACATGTATGCTCTTTGTATGCATAAATTCACACCCGCAACCAGCAGTATATCCTGTAAACATTTTGGTGGCCCTGATGTGACGGCCCTGATGCGCATTCCCGTGCTCACAGGACCACCTGACGTCGCTGGTGGCCAACAGCAAGTTCCGCGACGAGAAGCGCGGTCTCGACCTCAAGGACACAGTCGACCGCGCCAAATCACAGCACAACATCAAGTACTTCATGGTCTGGCACGCCATCGCGGGGTGAGCCCGCGCCCTGCCTGCTGCAGCCGGCGCCGCTGCCGCTGCTGAGCACCTATTCCCGCTGCCGCCGCCGTCTGCTCTGCTGAGCAGCTGGCTGGGCAGGCTTGCTGCTGAGCACTGCTGCCACTGCTGCTGCTGGGCGCTGCTGCCACTGCTGCTGCTGAGCGCTGCTGCCACTGCTGCCAAGGAGCACCGCTGTTACTGCTGCTGCTGCTGCTGAGCACTGCTGCCGTGTTGTGTGTTTTTTTTGCTGACGTCTGCTGAGCAGCTACTGGGCGGGCGTGGACATGGACTCCCCGGACCTCTTCAAGTTCAAGCCGCAGCGCGCGCGCCTGACCGCGCCGCTGGACATTGTGGCCGTCGACCCCGACATGAAGATGGTGCGCACATAAAGGACCAGAGAAGTGCATAGTACAGTAGTATTACTGACCGCGCAGCTTGGACATTGTCGCTGTTGACCTTGACATGAAGATGGTCTTCACATGAAAACACTAAAGTAGGGGATATCATCGGTAATGTTGGCACTTGGGTGCCTGGTGCGCGCACAAAAACACCAAAGATAGTGCCGGTGGTGTTGATGCTTGGCTGCCTGGTGTTGTGCTGCTTGGTGTCTCGCAACGTGATGTCGTAGCGGTATGTGGTGGCTGCCATCGACCTTGACATAGGAATGGTGCACACATGCACCACCTACAGCAGCATGCATGCATGTAACATGTGTACATGTACATGATACAATATGGTGCACACAGAAGTACTAGTAGTATGCCACCGTATATGCTTCAGCGCGCACTTATCATCAGTGCCTTATAGGTCAGTACGAGTGTGTCATGGCACTTAGTGTGTCTGCTGCCCGTTCTTGATGGCCCCCCCCCCCCCCCCCCCCCCCCCCCCCCCCCCCCCTTCTCGCCTGCAGTTCTTCCGCGTATGCAAGTTCCTCAACAAGCGGTTCGGTGTTGTGCCGCCGGAGCACATCCGCGCCTTTTACGATGAATATCACAGGTTCGCGCACACATGCTTTTCTGTATATTTGGTGCTGTATGGCATTCTTACACCACTGCTAGCAGGTTCTATGCGGCACACACGCAAAGTTTGCGCGAGCACGTTCTTTTCTGTATTTGTGGTATAACATTATGCTGCTGTAATAGTAGGTTTCATGTGGAACAAACGCAGCCCAGACGCACTATCTGCACCAGCAAGCGCCACTCGTGCTGCAGTGACACAGTTTGGTGCGGTTTGGCGCGGTTTACGCGCACATCCTTTTCTGTATTTTGAACAACACTATTGTGGGTTCCGCGCGGCACACACACGGCCCTGTCGCACCCCCTGTACCAGTGTGCCGTACCCATGGTGTGGTGTCGGATGTGTAGGCAAAAAGTGTGTGAACAGGCAGGAGCTGGGGGAATGTTCCGCCATCGCGCAGGGGAGGGCACTTGTTGGATGCGGGCAATCCACGGGGGCTGCTGTACCAGCATACAATTCTTCAAGTACTTGAAGCATGTACTTCAGTTCTGAATCATCGCTAGCCCTCAAGGGCACTGACCGGCGCCTGTACGTGTGGGGGCTGCCTGGTGTTTTTCACCAGGTGGACATGGCACCCCACAGGCTTCGGCCTGGCATTTTGCCCCAGCCACGGCAGCATCTGCGCTTAGCAGCCTTTTGGTTTTTTTTCACATACATACTTAGTAGAAGTATAATATTATACATGTTTGTTGTATGGTTTCTATGTGCGCAGGTACCTGCGGGACCAGGGCGTGGACGGCGTCAAGGTGGACGCGCAGTCCCTCCTCAACTTTGTAGGCTTTGGCAATGGCGGCAGGTGCGTGGGCGCCACAAGTACAACTTGAACCTTCAAATGCAACCTCAACTCTGCAGCTCGCACGTGTACTGTCGCAGCAACCGCAGCGCGGCGCCTGGTGCGCACCCAGCGCTGCGGCACAGGTCGTGCTCAGCAGCGCGGGGGTGCCGCACGTCAACTTCAACACATGCCCTCATGTCTACATGTATGTCTAATATACAAACTCCAACTTTGCAGCTCGTATGTGTTGTGTTGCAGCAACTGCAGCGCGGCGGCTTGGTGCTCCCCCAGCGCTGTGGCACAAGCCTTGCTCAGCGACGCTGTTGCTGGCGCGCAGCAGCCGTCGCGGCTGACATCATTTTTTTCTCCATAAATTATCATTACTGCACACTGTACATTGCTATTACTTTAACAGGTACCTCAGAAATATTTTTTGGTGTTGACTTTGGCAGTGTGCGCTTGCTTTTGCTGGACTTGTGAGGGCGGGCGTGCGGATGGCAGCGCACCCCGGCCACTCCTGGCAGCTCGCTTGGTGCCATTGTGATGACGCTTATGTTGTCGCGGCCCGGTGCCTCTACGCTTTCGTCGTCGTCCTCCCTGCAGCTTTTGCACATGCTGCATGAATATGCTCATGTGTACGCTGTTACCCACCACGGGCGATGTGTTTTCGCACATGCTGCATAAGCATGTCCATGTATACGCTGTCTCCCACCACTAATGATGTGTGCTGCCGCTGCCCGGTGCCGCTGGTGTTTGGTTTTTACGGCTGCAGCGTGGAGATGTCGCGCGCTTACCACTACGCGCTCAGCCGCAGGTGCGTTGCTGCAACCCTCCCACGCCTGTATTGCCATATTCATTGAAGGGCCACAGCACATGGAATCGTCATTGCACACGCCTTATAGTATGAAGAGTGTGTGCACTTTGTACGATGCATGGTTTACGGTACGCATGGTTTGCGGTTGCAACCCCCCCACGCCTGTACTGCCATCTCTATTGCATGGTCACGGCACATGGAATGACCTTTGCACGCCTAATTGTGCGAAGAGCGTGTGCTGATTGCGGGACATGGTGGTCAACGGCATTTCCATCATACCTGCTGCAGATGCCGATACTGTGTGGTAGCAGCCTACGATGCCTTGAAGTTTGTTACGGCCCTACCCCGCCGATCCTGAAATTTCTTTAAATTTTTGGCAACCCTGCATGTGGCAATTGTATGAGCTGATGGTGTTTGCACCGACCCCCTCCTGTGTAAAGTACGGGCGAATTGTTGAACTGTGCATGCACTGATCTACAGCTTCCGGTGCCACTATGACTGGTGTTCGCACCGAACTCCATGTGCAAATTGTGGGTGAACTGTGGGTGAACTGTCGGACTGAGGGTGCTAATGGCAGCGCACGCGGCGCCATTATGGTGACGGCCGTGCTGACCCAAATGTGCGAACTGTGCCTTTGTGAACTGTGTTTCTGTGAACTGTGAACTGTGAACTGCAGCGTAGGGCGCCACTTTGGTGGTGGCGACGGACACTCTTGCTGGCCCAAGTATGTGAGCTGTGCCTTGGTGAAGTGTGCTCCTGTGAACTATGAACTGTGAACTGCCGCGTGACCCAAGTGTGTGAACTGACCCTTTGTGAACTGTGCTGCTGTGAACTGTGAATGAACTGTGAACTGCAGTGTACGGCGCCACTTTGGTGATGGCGACGGGCGCGGCGGGCGCATCATCCACTGCATGTGCCACGACAATGAGATCCTGCTCACGCTGCCCAGCTGCTACACGCGGCGGCCGCTCATCCGCGGCAGGTGCGCACATGATTTCCCTACAAAAAATTGTTTTCTGTGTATTATTGCGAGATACTGCTGAGCAACGCGCAACGGCCGCTCGTTCACGGCAGGTGCGCACATGGATTTCCTACAAAAATTGTGAACTACTTCTAGACATAATCCCATGTATGACACGTTATGCGAGATCCTGCTGACGCTGCCCAGCTGTTACACGTGGCGGCCACTCATCCGCGGCAGGTGCGTACATGAATTCCCTACAACGTTGTTACTCTATTATATACTTCAGAAGTGTTTTTAGTACTGCTGCCGCGTGTTATGATGTGTTATGCGAGATACTGCTGACGCTGCCCACCTGCTACACGCGGCCGGCCACTCATCCGCGGCAGGTGTGCACACGATTTACCTACAAAGATGGTTACCTTATTACATGTGTGTACTTGGAGAACTACTGTAGTATGTTATGATGTGTTATACCAGCACTGCTGCCAAAAATGCCTGTCAGTGCCTAGCTTTGACACCATTGCAAATTGACCCTCCACCTTTTTATGCCGCCTCATCCCGTTTGAAGTTTTGGTGCAATTCTTAAGGCCATTTCCATGAGAAATGTCTGTTTTTTTGTGTTGCTGCGAGCACTCTCGCCACCAGTGCCGGGCAACGCCTAGCTTCACCACCAATGCCCTCTAACCCTCCATCCCCTCTGCTTGCCCTCTACCTCGTCTGCCGCTTCGTCTATGCCAAATTCTCGTGGGCAATTTTGCTGTAATTCTGTGATTTTTGCCTCTCAGCGACGACTTCTACCCGCGCGACGAGGCCTCCCACGGCAGCCACCTGTATAGCAACGCCTTCAACTCGCTGCTCGTCAGCCACTGCGGCCTGCAGGTGCGCACTTCAACTGTAACTTCATCTTGTACTTCAACCATAAACTTCAACTTTGAACTTCAACTGTGTGTGGCCGCAGTATGCTGCGGCCACGCCACTGCCACGGTTGTGTACCTGTGTAGCAATGCCTTCAACGCGCTGCTCGTCAGCCACTGCGGCCTGCGGGTGCGTGCACTTCAACAGTAGAGTTCAGCTTCTGAATCAAACTGTGTGAGGAAGAAGTGTGCTGCGGGCCGGCCAGTGCCACCCACAGTTGTGCGCCTTCAACTCGCTGCTGGTCAGCCACTGCGGCCTGCGGGTGCGTGCTTCAACTGTGACTTCAACTTCGAACTTCAACTGTGTGTGCTGCGAGCCACTGCCACAGTTGTGTGCGCGGTAAAAAGGGACACTTGTAGGTAGTGATGTGTGACGTTGTGCAACGTATTTGATACAAAGTACGTTATTGAAACTATGGCATCTTTCTACATATTTTCATGACAAACCATGCGGCCGCAGTTGCCGTATAACATATGTCCATTTGACTACTTGTGCGCCACATGAACATGCTTCAAAGTACGCTATACATGGCGTATAATGCGAAGTTCATACGCCGGCACCCATCACTACTTGTAGGTGATTCGACCCCGCACAACAATCACCTCCATGTACCCCCCCTCTGCTGAGCAGGGCACAGGTAGTGGCCGTTGCACCTTAGAGCTGTACCGCTCCAACATTGAGGTATTCCATGGCATATTTTGCATGTGCAGTTTTTTTTGCTTGGCACTTTGGATGCATTGCCCCCCCTAAATTGCATCTGTTGTGCTGAGCAGGACTCAAAGATGTTTCAGAAAACGCTGCGCCCCATCAGCTGAATTTCTGCCTGTTTTGCATCAAATTCTAATGCAGTTACCTGCTGTTTTTCCCAATTTTTCAATGCCATGCTGAGCAGGACTGGGACATGTTCCAGACCACGCTGGGCCCCACAAGCTGGATGCACGCGGCCAGCCGCGCCATCAGCGGCGGACCCATCTACATCAGCGACCGCCCGGGCGCCCACGACACAAACATACTGCGTCGCATGGTGCTGGAGGTGGGTGTGCTCGGCAGCAGTGTTCTCGCGGCGGCGCGTGTACTTCTGAAGTACGTAGTACAGTATGCATGTACTCCTTGAAGTGTGTAGTTATGTGCTACGTGTATGTGATGATGCGGCCTAGCCCCATCTACATGAGCGACCCGCCGGGCGCACACGACATACGCACACTGCGGCCCATGATACTGGAGGTGGGTCGTCATGCTCAGCAGTGGCAGCGGCGCATGGCATGCTCAGCAGAAGCGTTGTGGGCGGCGGTGTGCACATGCTGCCTCAGCGGTGGTGCCCTGCACTTGGAGTCTGTGGCGGTGTGAAAATATGACATGGCAGGAGGTGTGGTGCCAGGGCGCCCATTACACCAGTCTAGGCGAATGAATGGTGCTTGAAAAGGGGTGGGCGACTGTGCAACACTGTGCATGCATTGCTCAGCAGCAGTCTGGCTTACTCAGAGCGCTGCGCAGCGGCTGGCAGCTACGTCGTGCTTGTGCTCCGCAGCATTGCGCGGCTCAAAAGTGATGCAGGGCACGCTTCTCAGCGCTGCCGCGTCCGCTGCTGCCGCCCTCCGCCGCCGCTGCCTGTGTGCATTTTCTGCTGCTGAGCGCAACAGGACGGCAGCGTTCTGCGGCCCACGCACGGCGCCATGCCCGTGGCGCGCACCATCTTCGACAACCCCCAATCCCCTCACGGCGGCCTTCTCACCCTGTGGAACGAGAACCCGGCGCCGGGGCACGCCGTTCTTGGTGAGACACAGAGCATCTATCGAACACTTTGAAGTACTTTGTCATAATAGTATTTTCGGGTGGCATAATAGTGCTTTCATGTGGCATGACCCGCCAGTCCCCTCACGGCGGCCTTCTCGCCCTGTGGAACGAGAACCCGGCGCCGGGGCACGCCGTTCTCGGTGAGATAACAAAACAGTAACTGTAATGTGTTCTAATTGAAATATACTAGCAGCACCGGTATATACATACAGCTACATGTTATGGAAAAGTTGTGCCATAACAGTGGTTCCATTTCGCTTCTTTTTTCACCTCGCCCCTCTGGAATGAGTACCCGGCGCCGGGGCACACCGTTCTCGGTGAGTCTATGACAGTTATGGAGTACCTTTGTCCCCCATGGTGGTACACAGTGTGTACTGCAAAATATACACGCATGCTTCTACAAAAATACTTCAATAGTGTGTAGCTTGCGTGTACCGCTGGGCTGCGTGTGCGCGTGCATCTGCGCAGCCGCGTTCAGCATTTGCGGCAGCCAGTGGAGCCAGGCGTCTGTACCCGAGTACATACTACTTCAAGCACAGACTTCGAAGTGTTTCAAGTACATCACTACAGCTTCAACAGCGTATAGCTTACGTGCACTGGCTGCGTGTGCGCGTGTGCCTCCTGACACAGGCGCATTCAACGTTCGCGGCAGCCATTAAAGCCAGGCGTCTGTACCCAAGTACATACCGACAGCAGTACGCATCCTGTACAGACACATTTCTATACACGCATACTTCTGCCCTACATGTATAGCTGTGTTTGTAGCTGATGTGCGCTGGTGTGCTGCGTGTGTGCGTGCGCCTCCGTGCGTGTGCGCCCTGACGCAGGCGCGTTCACCACCCGCGGCAGCCATTAGAGGCAGGCGCACGTATCGGTAATGCGAAGTACAGTGTGCACACATACAGCAGCGTGTTCATGTATACACACATGCTCTTGTCCCAATATTTCAGCTCACTTCTGCATCGCACTTCTGAAGTACTACTGTACTTCGAAGTATGTATGCTGTAGCTGTTTGTGTAGCTTACATGTGCTGGTGGGCTGCATGTGCGCGTGTGCCCCCTGCGCAGGCGCGTTCAACATTCGCGGCAGCCAGTGGAGCCAGGCGCGCCGCGCGTACACGTTCATCGGCAACGGCGAGCGCGCAAAGGAGGAGGTGCATGGCGCGCTGTCGCCCCAGGATGCAAACACGCTCATTCGCCAGATGCAGGCTGACCTCAAGGTATGCACTGGTGCACTGCATTGTGGCATGCATGGCTTGGGCGCTCACAAGTGGAAATGAATCGAACTACACGGCGGTAGCGGGAGTAGCGTGCAGCCTTAATGTAGTGGTACCTGGGGGGTTCATGTGGTGTGCATGTGCTTTTGAGGTGCATACAGAGTACACTTCTGGATACATCCTACTGGTAAATACTGTAAGTGTAGTACTTCAGAGTGTGTAGTGTGTACACTTCTATCGAAGTATGTAGGCATGATGGCGAGCGCGGGAAGGAGGAGGTGCACGGCGCGCTCTTGCCCCAGGGCGCCGACACGCTCATCCGCCAGATGCAGGCCGACCAAGGCATGTTTGCACTGGTACTACCACACACTGGTTGCTCCGATAATTTTGTAGGTTCGCGTACATGTGCCATCGCCACGAGCGTGGCGTGCATGGCATGGGCGCTTGCACGCCCACAGGCGCAACCAAACACACTTCTGTACATGGTGGTAGCGGGAGTAGCGCTCAGCCTCAGTGTGGTGGTGTCTAGGGGGTTCACGTGGCGCGCAAATGAGAGGTACACATAGGTACACCGTATACGCATGTACTTCTTACAGGTGGACAGATCACCCCACAGGCTTCGGCCTGGCATTTTGCCCCAGCCACGGCATTATCTGGGCTCAGCAGCCTTTCAGGTTTCTTTCACATGTCTATCATACTCGTACACCTTCCGAAGTATTTGGCAGTATACTGTACACCGAAGTATGTAGGCGTGATGGCGGGCGAGCCAAGGAGCGGGTGCACGGCGCCCTGTCGCCTTTTAGGACGCCAACACGCTCATCCGCCAGGTGCAGGCCGGCCTCGGGTAAGTGGTTCTGGAAGGACTGTGCCGAGGCTCATGTGCACTACAGTGACAGTAGTTGAGCAGTGGTGTGTTGTTGGTGTTGAAGGGCGCGTCGTCGCTGACAGGCCCCTGGAGACCGCATACCGCACCATGTCGAAGCGCACCAGAATCCTGAGTGCGCAGTACGGAAACTGTAGCGCATATACTACTGAAGTGGTTTACACAGCATGAAACTATGCTACATAATTGACATGCCTACCTTAACAGGCGAGCACAGGCTGTGAACACAACCCTGACGCAGCATACGGCAGCACCTCCTCCCACTGCCTCCTGCCAAAGCAGCCCACCGTTTGCCTGCCGCCGGCGCCGTAACTGCCTCTGACCCCTACCCCCCCCCGCCCCCCCACCGCCGCCACTTCCTCTGCTGAGCAAACAGGAAGACCCACCTCGCGGCGCCCTGGTCGCCCCCCCGCCCGGCGCCAGCACGCCCCCCAACCAGATTGACGAGGACGCGGTTTTTGCGGTTTATCTGCACCGGCGGGGCAAGCTGCTGCTCATGCGGCTGCGGGACGAAGTGCCCGTGGCGCTCGGCCCGTCACAGTTTGAGCTCGCGGCCGTCTCACGCGTGGCGCTGCTGCCGGGTGAGTGCGTGCTCAGCAGCCGCAAGCGCACTTTAAGTACTTGAGGTTGGATGAAGTTGAAGTATGAGGCTGCGCGAAGTGCCCGTGGCGCTGGGCCCGTCACAATTTGAGCTCGCCGCCGTCGCGTGCGTGGCGCTGCTGCCGGGTGAGTGCTCAGCGGCATGCAGTTCAAGTACTAGAAAGTCGAAGATAAATGAAGTTGAAGTTAAATGAAGTTGAATGAAGTTGAAGTATGCTCGCCTGTGTGATGAGGTGCACGTCACACTCGGCCCGTTGCAGTTTGCGCTCGCCGCCGCCGCGCGCGTGGTGCCGCTGCCGGGTGAGTGTGTGCTCAGTAGCAGCAAGTACTTCAAGTACTTGAAGTTATACTTCAAGTTGCATGGAGTTAAAGTATCAGGCTGCGTGACGAAGTGCCCGTGGCGCTCGGCCTGTCGCAGTTTGAGCTCACGGCCGTCGCGCGCGTGGCGCTGCTGCCGGGTGAGTGCTCAGCAGCAGAAAGCACTTCCAGTACTTGCAGTTGTATGGAGTTGAAGTAGGCAGCAGCACACACAGGCTCGTCAGCAGTCCGCTGGGTCTGCGTGGGCCTCGCAGACATGTTGCCGCATACCAAACATCTCTTTTGTGCCGCTGAGAAGTATCATAGACACCAAGATACACAACACGATCACTCACCAGAAAACTTAAACTCCCCCCCCCCCCCCCCCCCCCCCAGGCTCATCAGGGGTGCGCTGGGCGTCCGTGGGCCTGGCGGACATGTTCAACGCCGGCGGCGCCATCCTCTCCGAGAGCGCCTCCAACCACGGCCGCACCACCGTCCTCACCGCCATCATCAAAGGCGCAGGCCGCTTTCTCGCGCACTGCAGCTCCGCCCCCAAATCCGTCACGCTCAACGGCGAGCCGGTCCCCTTCACGCACGGCCCCGCCGCCGCCCGCCCCTACCCCGGCGCCGCGGCGAACGGCGGCGGCGGCGCCGGGGCGTCATACGCGAATGGGGAGTACACGGCCGTGGCGGGCGTCCCGGCGCTGGAAATCGACATTCCGGGCCCGTTCGATGGCGAGCCGAGGGAGCTGGAGGTGTCGTGGGCGAACCGCCACTAGGCGCGGGCGTTCGCGCCGCAGTTCTGCTGAGCATGGTCGTGTTGACCTGCTCAGCGGCCGCGGCGCCGCGAAAAAGCGCCGGTGCCGCCGCGCGCGCGCGCCCTTTCGTGGCTTCTGTATCTTTATCATTGGGGGTGCGTGTCTTTTTCGCTGCGCGCGATCGCGGGAATGGCAGGCGGGCGGCGGCGGTGGCGCTGTCTCTTCTGCTGCTGGGGGCTTGCAGCCGCAAGCTGCGGGCGCAACTGGGGGGGGGGCAAGGGGCCCCCGGGGGAGGTGCGGGGGGGAAGGGGGTGTGTGCATGTAGGCGTGGCTGTTGCAGGCACGTTCCTGTGTACACCGACACGCGGTCACCGCTGCTGTGGCGGGGAACGGTCCCAGGCGCGTAATGTTCTTGGGGCACGTTCTGTGGAAGGGGGGGAGCGCGCCTCCCCCCTCTTCACTGGCAGCCGCTGGCCGAATAATGGCCACACCGCGCCGCCGCTTTACCTGCTGCTGAGCAGCAGACCGCCACCAGCTGCTGCTGAGCTCAGCAGCGCGGTGGCAGCGGCGGCGGGGGGGCGTGTGACGGGCTAGCCAGCGTTGCTTCACACGCACAGCCGGGGCCAGGGGGGGGAGGGGGGGACTGGAGGGGGTTTGGGGGTTTTGGCAAGGCGTGTGCAGCGCACGGCCCTTGTGTGGCGCCGTGCGTAGGCACGCAGCAGGCCCCACTGTGCATATGTATTCGCATGCGCGTAGCGCTATTCATAGATGGAGGGTTCGGCGGTCCCCTGTTGGTCGCGCAGGGAGCCCCCTTGCTCAGCCCGGAGCACACGTGATTCGCGCGGTGAGCGCAGGCGCACTGCGGGCGCAGGCTTTCGGGAGAAGGGGCGGAAAAGTTGAAGTACGGGGCACACAAGTTGGAGTGTGACGCTCCCCCCCCCCCCGCCGCACTTTCTTCCGGACGCGGAACTGCGCTCGAAAGCGCCGCGCCTGCCGCGCAGCGCAGCGCTCGCTCTCTCACTATCCTGTTTAAAAGTAACTGTAGGGGGGCGCGGAAAGGTACCACCACCCTAGACACGAAAACACACACAGATTTACCCGGAAAAACCCACCTGTGTATTTTTCTCTTGCGCGTGCCAAAATTGAATGGGGGCACTCCTGTGGCGCGCGGCGGCGTTTGCGTTTTGTCATGCTGCGCTGTTTGGTGTTGCTGCTGAGCTCTGTTGCTGCTGCTGAGCACCTGTGTGCTGGTACCTGCTTGCTGTGCACACCGGCGCATGCCGGTGTGTTTGTGTGCGCCTTTTGCACGGCGTCAATGTTGGTGCCGCGCTAGCTAGTACTTTAAAAGTACACTTGTTGAACTCCGCTTGTGATAATTTGTTTGATTTAATGATTATTGAAAAATACGTGCACCTCCTTTGTATCTATATACCGGTATATTGTACGGCAAATTTTTCATGTTGTCGGACGGCGCAAAAATTAAAGTGCGTGGGCGAAAGGGGGGGGGAGGGAAGGGGGAGGAAAGGAAGGGGAGGAAGGGGAGGAGAGGGGAGGAAAGCATC
>JAULBY010040754.1:0-11098 GCA_032358315.1 Ophiocytium majus
ACAGGTGGACTTGTTAGTGCAACTGCAAACATCACTGGTGGTAATGTCCTAACAGGTGGATTGATCAGTGCCACAGGCAATGTCACAGGTGGTAATTTAATTACCGCAGGATCGGGCGGCAACATCACCCTGACTGGCGGCAACATCACTGGTGCCAATGTTGTTGGTGCCACAGGATTAAGTTTATCAGGCAATGTACTGAGCAGTTTAACTGTAGACAGCTACATTTACTCCACTGGCAATGTTACCACAGGGGCTAACCTTATTACACAGACAGGTTATGTCTATGCTGGTGGTAATGTCACAGGTGGTAATATCTTAACAGGCGGATTGATCAGTGCTACCGGCAACATCTCAGGCGGTAACTTGAGTCTTTCGGGCAACATTACTAGCGACATTGGATTTACTGGTGCCACTATTACTATCAACAATGCTCCAGGTGGTAACGAAGGTGCCGAAGTTATATGGGCTCTTCCTAGCCCAGCCAACACAGTATTGACTACCAGTCTCGTTCAAGATGTGTTCCAAAACGGCATGCGATTCTTTGAATCAGGTGGTAACAGTCGTGGCCTATACATGGACTTGGGCAATGTGCCCAATGGATCCGCTACAGCAGTGGGCTATAGAGATATTCCACAGGTGGCGTTTACTGGCAACACAACTATTGCTACAACAGATGCTGGCAGACATTATTACTCAGTCTTAAGCACCGGCAATGTACTGACCATTGCCAACAACGCAAGCCAAGGTTTCCAAGTTGGTGCGGCTATTACCATTGTCAATCAAGGCTCAGGTAATATTACAGTAGCCCAAGGTTCTGGAGTAACTCTTTACCTAGCCGGCAATGCCACATCGGGCAACAGAAGCGTGGCCACATTTGGTATGGCTACCTTGATCAAAGTTGCCACTAACACTTGGTTTATAAACGGCACCGGAGTCAGTTAATGACAGGCATCATGATGGCCATGATGAACAATACAGGAGTTGTAACACCTCCAACACCACCAGTTACAGCAGGTCTTGTGTTGAATCTTGATGCCGGCAATCCTGCAAGTTACCCTGGCTCGGGCACAACCTGGACTGATACAGTTGGTAGCAAAGTATTTACTTTGGCAGGCGTTACAGGGCTTCCAACATACAATTCAGCCAACAGCGGATACATAGGATTTGTTGCGGCCAACGGTCAATACGGGTCTGCTACAAGTTTTGGGTCTGCATTGACTCAATACACAGTAGAAGTATGGCATCTTTTCAATGGCACAAGTTCTGGTGCGGCACCTGTGTTGTTTGGTGAAGGTCGTGGAACCTATAGTAATTTCATGATGGGGACCACGGGCGGCGTAGTATCGCCACTGAAAATACAAGGTGGATTCTGGAACGGTGCTTGGCAACAAGGCACAACTAATCCTGGAGATTACTATCAACCCGCAAATGGATGGTATCAATTTGTAAACACATACAATGGAGCACAGATCAAATTCTATGCCAACAACACACTACAAATAACCAAAACACCCAGCAACTTCACAATAGCCAGCAGTGGGCTTGGGTTGAACATAATGCGTCGTCAAGATGCGTTTAACTATTGGGGTGGTGGCGTAAGTATCATTAGAGTCTACAATACAGCGTTATCTGCGGCTGAAATAGAGCAAAATTGGAATGCCAATCGAGGAAGATACGGATTATGACCGGCATAATGATGAGCATGATGAACAACATGCCGCTCACCTACCCGCCGTATACATGGTATGAAGCATTCGGCACAACTGTGGCAATATCAACCACACAATATGTTGGTGCTACTAAGATTTATGCGTATTCATCAACTTTTGATGTGCCTGGTTATCAAAACGCTGTGATCCAAGTCAACAATGTCGAAATAGTGAACACTGCTTTGCGTGGGCACACCATGGCAGTATTGGCCTCTAATGGTAGCACTGTCAGCATTACTAATTACGATACATACGGTGACCCAAATGCTGTAACAGCATTGGCAAATGCGTTGAACGGTGTGACAAGTGGAAACAGAGTGGTGCTGGTGGTTTATGATGCAAGTGCATTTAATGCCGCTTGTCGCTCTGCACTAACCACTGGATACGGCGATACCAACACTAATACTTGGACCCCTCAACGGTTCAGTCAGATTTTTGTTGGTATTAAATCGTAACGCAAATAAATCAACTTAAGGATATAACATGACAATAACAATAGGACCCGGAATCGCAATAGGAGCTGGTGTAGCCGTTACGCCGGAACCAGCAAGCGTAGTCACCACTGGACTGGTGCTGAGTCTTGATGCCGGCAATCCTGCAAGTTACCCTGGCACAGGAACTACCTGGACCGACACCGTATCCAGTATCGCGTTTACCTTGAACAACGGTCCTGCCTACAGTAGCAACGATGGTGGATATTTGGAATTTGTTCCAGCCAGCAGTCAGTGGGCCGACAGCTCTACATCACTTGCTAGTCTTGGCACCTGGACTGTGGAAGCCTGGCACTATTGGACCGGTGTCACCACTGGTGGTAATCCGTGCGTGGTAACAGAAACCTACACGGGTGGAGCCATAAACTACACCTTGGGTTATCCCAGTGGCGCTCCCAACTTTCAAGCAGGATTTTGGAACGGTGGCTGGCAGGTAACACCATCTGGCTATACACTACCGTCTGATGCTTGGTGTCAAATTGTAGGCACCTATGATGGTACCGATATCAAACTGTATGTGAACGATACCTTGATCAACCAAACCGCATACACCTTCACACCCACATCCAGTGGTAGTGGCATTAGATTAATGAGCCGATGGGATAGTGCCGATTACTGGGGTGGAAGATTAGGTATTGTGCGTATCTACGATGCCGCCCTGACCGCCGAACAAGTCACGCAAAACTACAATGCTGACCGATCAAGATTCGGTCTTTAACTGACGCACCAAGGTCAGTCCATTTTCAAACGGCAAGTCCATGACCTGTAGATCAGGTCGCTGTTTTAATTCTGTGATATAGTCACACACACTGAACTCATACTTGCGATCCGCACCATAGATTGGTGAGTGGAAGCGAGTCATGCTGTCGTGGAACAGGGCAATAGACTTCAAACTCATTTTGTGTTCAAAGCTGACATGGTCAAATCGAGCTTGTTCTTGTATGTGTAGGCCATCCACAAACAACATGTCTATGCGGTCAAGCTCGCGATACACCTGTGTGGTAACAAACTCCTGTGTGGTCATCCTGTAGTGTTCAATATTTGGAACCTCATGGTCAGCAAACCAAGCACGGACTTGGTCAGCATCTTGCCAGTGGTCGTCAACCATGCCGGGATCAATAAAAGTTACAGATCCCGGAGCCAAATTATCTTGCATGCCACGAGCTATCAGCATGGGCACAAAGCCACGCCATGATCCAATGCACACTACCCGACGAGGGCGATACACACGGGCCAAGGAGTAGTATATCCAGCCTAGGCCCAGATTCAAATCTTCACTAGTTTGTCCATGCCCCATTTCCAGCATGTCAGGGTTTGATAGGAGTTTTTCAAGCCATTGTTTGTTCACGATTTACTTTCAAAGGTTGTATATTTTTACTGTGTGCTTGTATTAACACAACAACATCATCAGGATTTTCTATTAAGATGTTATCCCACTGATCCAGAGGCAGGCCATGTTCTACTACATCTGCCTTGGTCATAACGCACACCGCCGATGTGACTTCTGAGTTGAAGATCAAACTTCTTGCGGCCGCATAACTGTTGGGCCAGGCTGCGGTAATTTGTAGTCCGTTTAACCATAGGCCTTGATCAGTGGCCAAGCCATCAGCGCCATACATAGCAACTAATTCTTGTGCTATACTCACGGGCAAAGGATCATCAACTATGGCCAAGTGTACCGGAATACGCGACCCCGACCGGAACAGGTTTAACATTACGGGCTCAATGCCATGGTTGTAGCCAATCTGTGGTATGGCATTGACTTCACAGATAAGAGCACCAGTCTCTAACCAAGAACGAGTGATATCGGTAGTGATAAAGTCAACTCCGGCTATGTCCAAGCCCACAAGCCTGGCGGCTCGCAAACACACAGCCGTATTGTCAGGATGAATAGTGGCACGGTCAATAGCCCGAGTTTGCCCACCCGCACTGGCATTGTTTCTGCGTCTTAGTTGTATGGCCTGTCCTGGATCCAACACTGTGTCTAAGTCAACACCTTGTTGTTCTAGCATGCCCAAGACTTCGTCATCTATGTCATGCCGTGCCCCATTGGTGGCTATAACCACAAATGGTTCGCCATCTTCGGGTCGTTTGATACGGCGGGCTTCGTTTTCGTAATGGTCAATTAAGTACTTGACTGTGCTTGTGCCATCTCCAACAATGGTGGCCGGAAGTTTGCGAGTCACAGTTATGGCTTGATCATTGTAGATGGTAAATCTATGTCCTACACCTTCCGCATGACGCTCTACCAAGAATTCTGAAACTAATTTTGTAACTTCATTGTAGGCCAAGCGCAGGGATGATTCATCACCGATGCCGGCATAAACACCTTGACCGTTGTCGCGATCATAGGGCTTGACTACCACAGGATATCCCAGCTGATCCACAGCCGCTACAGTTTCTTCCCAGGTCTTGGCCGTGGTATGAACAGCACCGGGCAGGCCTGCTGACCGCAATAAACTGGCTGTAGTCCTTTTATTTTTAGCAAACACCAGACCCTGTGCTGATGTAGCAGGAGTCATTGTGCTACTGAGTCGTTGGCCATATCGTCCTGTGCCAAATATGTGTGTGCCGGCCCAGAGTCTGTGTGCGGGTATGTCGTACTTCATGGCCATGGTAGCCATGAATCCTTGATTCTGTCCGGGCTCACCGTAGGGGTCTAACTCCTGACTATAGTCATCGATCAAGGATTCAATATCATACTGTCCTTGAGCAAATTGTTCCAGGACCTGTTCAACAAAACGGAAACTGATTGTAGTTGCCACAGCCGAGGCTAAACTTATGACCACAGTAAACACCCGGTCCTGTTGTTGTATAATATGATACTGATTGGATACCACTATACGATTCATGCCTTGAACAAAACAAGCCAGCCCTAAAGCACGATGTAGCAGTTGTAGGCGTGGATCATCAGTGTTGATTGTGGCAGTAAATCCCAGAGCTTGCTCTAGGGCTTGATCTGCTAGAACAAAATCAAAGTCTACAGGTATGTCAATCTTGATGGATAACACAGCAGTGGCACCCGGTACACCAAATGCCGAACCCAAGCGTGTTTTATGAACTTCTACCAACTCAAATATCACTGATCACCATCTTCTTTTCTGCTGGGGAAATAGTCTGCGGCATAGGCTTCAATATCGGGTCTGGGTCTGGCCCAAGACCACGCACCGTTTTCCGAAATGCGTAAATCCAAGTCGGGATCAAATCCTAACTCTCGTAATTGTTCATGACGGGACCAGTAGCCTCGATTGGGTATTTCTCCGTGCCATAGGTGATAGATAGTGTGCGGAATATAGCCAACACTGCCCTGAACCCTATCATTAAATCTGTGGGCCCACCGGTCGTAATGTTGTAAATGTTCATCAGTAATGGGCACAGTTTCGGGGGCTGTTGAGAAACGCCCGTAGGCGGCATGTAGGATCATGCGATCGGCTGCGCCCATTATCATGGCATCATAAAACTTTAACTCGTCAACGACATCTCTACGAATGCTCCAGGCCAAGCCAGGGCTGACTTCTCTGCGTGTATGTCCCCATCCATACGGTGTTCTGCGTTCAAGTGAATCTATGCCCTGTTGCTCTATTTCGTAGATTAGTCCACGGCCAGCATGTTCGTAACTGTCAGGAATTGAGAGTTCCCCGGGTTCAAGATCAACAAAACGATTGAACAATTGAACCATGATGTTATCTTGTAGTTGACGTTCAGCATCGGCCACCCAACTGAGATTGTCAAACAGCACATCACAATCAATCCAGGCCACAGCATCACAGTCGGCGGGCAAGTGTTCAAGTGCTATGTTTAATAATCGTTCCTTTTGCCAGACCACAGCACCACCAGATATCTGCACAACATGGTCTGCATCGGATTTGTTTAGTTCAAACTTGCCGTCAAAACTTAATTCTACTGTGATCAAGGGTACAGCCAAATGATTTCGAAACACTCGATATTTGGCCGGGTGATTTTGAAAGCCGGCAGGGTTAAAATAAGAAGTTATTGCATATAACATAGGTCAACTATTTACTCTGCATTGCCTGGATGTGTTTACAATCTCCTTTTTGCCATTTACTAGCAGGGCAAGTGCATGACCATGCACCCGAATCGTCGGTTACAGTATAGATGGCACCTTTACTACCAGGAACTCGGTACTGTGTACCTATTGCCGCGTCTGGTTCTTCTGATAACTTAAAATTCCAAGTATTAGGCACTTCCTTGAACTTGCGACCCGATGCTTTGAACTTGTAGGGTGTGCGGACAGTTTCCACTACACCTGCCTTGTTCACGTAAGCATACATCTTGTCCTTTGAATCAGACAAGAAGTAAACATGGTTAGGCATAGCGAAGTCTGTGTCCCACTCAGTGATCTCTTGAAACACTTTCATACTTCTGCAATCTCCAAGATTTCGTCAACTTCAAAGTTGGCGCTGTCGTAGGGTTCGCCAAGATCTACTGCGCCACTGAATATCAGCTCTCTAGCCGCTTCGGCTGACTCAGCCTCTACCTCAACACGGTACCAAGCTGTTTCGCTACAAAGTATTTCAAATTTCATAATTAAACCTCCACCATTTCCCAAGCACGAGTATCCGAACTAATTTCGACTTCTTTGTCAGTAATTCGACCCTCATAGGCCATTTCTTTAAGCTCGTAAACTTCAGGAATCAATCCTGTTTCAATATAACGAACTACTCCCTTATTAACTACTATGCGATCGATGTTCATACTTCCGCCATTTCCCAGTTGTAAATTCTACGCTCAATTTCTGCTGTGTACAAGTCTAACATGTTCTGATAATTTACACCACGAGGTTCAAAGCTGGAGTAATAATCAATTTTATCGGTAATTTCTTTGATAGGTAAAGTTCTTAGACTCTGTTTGAATTCTGTTGTAGTCATAACTGCTCCTTATCTTGACAAGTTGATGATACGACCCTGGTATTCCATAAAACTAACTTTCCAAGGAACAAACACAATGTCACCAACACGGTGTTTTTCTACTTCCTTGTATGCCAGCTCATCAAATTCACGCCCATCAAATACATCACGAGTAACACGAATTTTGTATGCCTGGAAACCATGTTCGGTATTGGCACGGTCTAACACTTCACCTTCAACGAAACAGTCTGTACGACCAACCATTGGTTTGAAATCGTATGCACGGATAATGTCTTTAACTTGAACTTCCATTTCTCGCTCCTTTTTATTAACTATACATACATTATAGCCGAAATGCCGTTTCTGGTCAACCGTTCGGACAAGCCACAAAAAAGCCCCATTTACAGGGCTTTACGATGTTGTTTTTAGGCAACATTATTTGCGGAACAAACTTTTGACATGATCTCTGACCTGAGCATATAACCTACGTACTCGTTCGGTACGTTGGTAAGGATCGTGTTGAGCCTTTTCTTTACGATTGCGACGAAACTTTTCTTTGTCTGCTTCGTGTTGTTCATACGGTGTTGTCATGCTATTTCCTTTCAAGTTAAAACTGCTTCCAACCATTATCCCGGACTTAGGACTTATTTTTGTGCCCTGGTTATTTGCCGGGTTGGAGTATCAAATGAATTCTTATGCTAAGTCTTTGTTCTTTGCGTTAAATGCTTCTCGATGTTCATCAGCTTGCTTGGGTGTCATCTTAATCTCTGGATACACTTTACCCAATGCACCGCGGGCTATCTTAATCGTTGCACCTGTTAACTGAACCATTGCTGTGGTTGGCACAGTAACTTTAACCACACGTGCCGAACGTTTGAACGGATTCTCGTCTTTAGCATGTTGAACAAAAAAGTCCACGCAGGCCTGATCCTTGGCCATGTAACTCATAGCCAACAATTCTTTAGCAGCCTGTGATTTAGTCGCAACAGGTTTGATACCGATCATGTAAACTTCTTCACCAAATGATTCTAATTGAAAAACACGTTTTTGATCAGTGGCAGTGCGAAATTTCCAAGTACCATCTTTAAGAATACTGTAACCTGCGTATTGAATTTGTTTCATCTCTTGCTCCTTATTGTTCACTATAATAATAGTATAACAAAAGGTGCATTTCTGGTCAACCTAACAACCAACCCTGGGCTGTAGACTGGTGTAGCCACTGATAAAACGGAAGGTTAAAAGTTAGTGTCCACTTACCATTAAATCCCAAGTAACTAGTGGGATTATTATTATTATGATCATTAATATATTCTGCTAGATAATCATATTTAGGTATTATTTCAATATTATCTACAGATAATTGACGAATAATAACTGCTGTTTCATATTCGGTGGTATATGTTTTATTCATTAACTCGATTGTGATACTAAACGGGGCTAATAAATCAACATAATATGTTTGACAATAATCAGTGTATGGGCCAACTTGAATTTTAAATTGTGGATCACCCACCAATTCAAGATCAAGATTTATTTTTAAATCAGTAGCCTGCAGATCGGAATAAGTCTTCATATTCTGGTAGATAAGTTAGTATGCTGTTACCTCGGTTACTTTCCAATAGTTTTAAATAGTTAACTAATTTTGGCAATAAATCGCTTTCGTCTTCGGCCTCATCAAGGTAGCTCAAATAACTTTCGGCATCTTGACGAATTTGTGGATGTGCTATGCTAGGATCTCGAGTGTTAATAATTTGTTGTTGAATATCTATGGGGTGACTCATGATCCAATGGTACAACTTATCTCTGGCCTGTTGTCGATATGGTTGAGGCAATACTCCTATGCGTAGGAATTCTGGTCTAGTTAAAAAATTACAACTTTCAACGGCTAATCCATTAATCCAAGCATACTCATAAACTGTCGTTAAATCTTGAACTGTCAAACAAGTAGGAGTTGTGCGTAACTGTATCAACCAGTCTTGCTGTTTACCTAACAAGCACCATCGATCCAACAACTGTCTGGTACGATCTTGTTGACTAGGATATCTTACATAATCATTTACCGGAGTCAATGTTTCTATGCTTAATCCCAAATTAACCTGGTGAAATTGAATCAACAACTTAATTATGTCCTCAGACCATACAGTAAGATTGGTAGTAAACCCAATAGTAATATGCTTGGCCAAATCGTTAGCGACCAAGGCAGATAATATTGTTTTAAATCCAGGAGTAATTACAGTTTCTCCACCAATAAAATGTAAGTAATGCAAGTTACTGCTGTTCTTTAAATCTGTTACAAATCGATCTACCAATACCGGATCGTCGCACCAAGAGTTTGATGGTAGTGAATCAATCAACCCAAGCTGTTTAAACTCAGCAGCCAGTCTGCTTGAACTTTCAGGATTGCAAAACACACATGCGCCATTGCAATAGTTGCCAAGGTCTATCTGCCAATCCGATACAGTTCGATCAGTTATTCCGCTGTTGTTGTTACTGTAATCAAATGCTGAGCGCAATGTACTACTAGCCAAACTTTGTTCAAAGTACTGTTCTTGTATTCCTACCTTGAGTAATTGTCGTTGACGACCGCTGACCTTGTTGTGTTGTTCCATTTCGTGGCAATCTCGGCACGAATCAATCACGTGACCATCCAATAGTTTTTGACGTAGCGGAGCCATGGTCTGTTGAAAATAAACCAAAGGTGACTGGTTGGCAATATTATGTTTGTTATTAATTCTGCTTTCCGATGTTTTATGCATCCATCGGCAATACTCGTAGGTGCCCGAATTGTTGATTCGCATATGAAACCAAGGACTCGGGCAAAATGTGTTTTTAAAACTCATTCTCTACTGGTAATAACACGATCTGCTAGACCGTATGCAACTGCTTCTTCTGCTGACATAAAATTATCACGTTCCATGTCTGCGGTTAACTGTTCAAAGGTTTTGCCAGCGGTATTATGCTTGACATAGATCTCTGTTAAGTATTTCTTCATTTTTAAGATTTCTTGTGCTTGAATTTGAATATCTGTTGCTTGACCTTTGGCACCACCACTTGGTTGGTGAATCATGTGACGTGCATTAGGTAGAATTAATCGCTTACCAGCGGCACCGGCTTGTGCTAAACAACTACCCATACTACATGCTTGACCCATTACAACTGTACTTACATCGGGTTTAATAAAATTCATTGTATCGTAAATTGCCATCCCTGCTGTAACTACGCCGCCCGGACTGTTGATATAAAACAAGATGTCTTTTTCTGGATCTTCTGATTCTAAGAATAACATTTGAGCCACAATCAAACTAGCAGTATGTTCGTTTACATCTGTGTCTAGCATAACAATGCGATCACGCAAAAGTCTACTGTATATATCGTAACTGCGCTCGCCCTTGCTGGTTTGTTCTACTACAATAGGTACTAAGTTTGGCATTAATGTCTCCGGGTAAATGATAAGTAAGTATAACATAACCTTAAAGAAAAAGCAAATGCGTGATATTCTAAACTTAATTGATTCTGTATTAGTCGAAGCTAATTTAGCGTTCGGCGAAATCCCAAACACCAGCGTTAGTGCGGTTACTAATCCTAAAACTGGACAACTGTATACTCGCCCTGAATTATTTGTTGAAAAAATTCGTACAGGCAGTCCATTTACTTTGGTCGCAGGTGGTGAAGTTGTTATCGACCCTAGCGAACTTCGACGAGCAAAACAGTGGGCACAATCTGGGCCCAAAGGTCCATCAGGAGTTGTCACACTTAAAACCACAGATGGTGGCACAGTTAAAAATACTCAAATGCTAAAAACTGATGAGTTTGGTAGCAAAGGTTCAGAAAACCTTAAAGTAAAACCCAGTGATGTGTTTCCTACTACTAAACAAGAAATAACAGATCTTGGCAATAGCATTGATGCAGTATTGAGTGCAGGTGGATTCCCTGCAAGCCAAATGTATTCTAAAATTGCTAATAATCCTGCCCTGGTTAAGTTGGGCAAACTTGGCGATGCTGTAATTTATATGTCTAAACAAGCCAA
>JAULBY010040765.1:0-13520 GCA_032358315.1 Ophiocytium majus
GTGCCGACAGTGCCATCTGGTGCGCCGCCGACAGGGCTGCGCGTATGCGCGACAGCGCAATGCCCTTCAGCGCCAGGTACTTAAGGCCCCTGCTGCGATCACAACGAGTTCGAAGTACTTCAAGAAGCCATGTACCTGAAACTTCAAACTTACTTGCTACTCACGAAGTAAGTATTCAGAACCACTGATGCTACTGCAAGAACTATTTCAAAGTACCGGTATATTATTATTGGCAGTGCGTGTACTACTTCGAAGTACACATCAATGTGTTTACCCGCGCACCGCATGCTGTCCCGATCCTCCCATAGGCATTTCTTGTAAATCATGAATATCAATAAAGCAGGTGATTGCAGGCTGCATGGGCACTTGTGAGCTGAGGCAGGGCAGGGGCCACCCTCAAATGGTGGTGGTGTGTGCGCTGTGCGGCATGGCCCCAGCCCAGCGGCAGCCAGCAGAGACCGTCGGCGTACTTGAATGCGTGTACCATGTCCTCGAATGCTGCACTGCCATGGCCCACATTCGACCTGGGTAGGTCACGGAGACACAGTCAAGCTGAGACTGTCGAATCGTGCAGTCCGCTCGCTGGTCACCGTAGCCCTGAGGTTGTTCGAGAGTGCCACCGGCAATTGCAAGTGGCTACCAGCTGCAGCTGCCACTGCCTACTACTGGTCATGGGCGTTGCGTATCCCCCGGTGCATGTTACTACTCTAACAATTGGTGCACGCACAGGCAGTGTGCGCAGCAGCACACCCACGTGTGAGTGCGGAACTGTTCAGTGCTGCGAACGCCACCACAAGACACCCCCCCCACTGCCAAACAGTGACTGACCGCGAAGACGCGTCTCTCACCCAACCGGCCAGCAGCCACACTACCGCAGCCATAGCGCGCGCTCGACCGCAGCTATTACTTCTCCTGCTGCCTGCGCTGTCGCTGGTGACGCTGCCACTGGCGGCCAGCTGTCTCATCGGCTGCGGCGCCGCCCGCTGCACTTCAGCTGCTGCTGCTGTTGTTGCGCGTCCACGAGCACTCACGCGCCACCATGCCAGCGGCAGCATCAGGCGGGGCTGCACGGGCGCAGGGCTAGTGACGCCGTGCATAACCACCCGTTGCCGTGCCTGCAGCAACAGCAGCAGCGCGTCGCGACAGCTGCTGAAACTCTCGGCCGATGGTGGCGACGGCGCTGGCGACGTGGAGGCTGCTGGTGACGGTGAGCGGTCACCCCTAGCGCTGGACGACACGGTTGGGAAAGCGGCGATGGTGCGGTGGCTGGTGGTGCCGTATTATGCAGGCATGGCTGCAACGGCCGTGGCGTTAGCCCAACTCCTGACCATCGACATCCTGTCAACCATGAGGTTCACGCCAGAGGCGGTGGCCATGGGTGTGCTGGCAGTGCCAGGCTACATGGTGCTGGTGTCGGCTCTGCGCTTGCTGCGGCGCGCTACCTGGGCGGCGCTGAACGCCCTTCCCATGGATGGCGTAGCGGGACGCATGCTCGATGACACTCAGCACCAGCACCAGCACCAGGAGCAGCAGAAACGGGGGCGGCAGAGGCGCCGGCAGGAGCCGCCCGGACACCGGCTTCAACTTCAACTAGGGCGACAGCAGCGGCAGCAGGAGCAGGAGCAGCGGCAGCAGCAGCAGCAGCAGCAGCAGCACCAGCAGCAGCAGCAGCAGCAGCGACGGGGCTCTGCACAGATACGAGAGGCGACGAAGGCGGCACGCATCCTGGGCGAGGATGGCGGCAACGCTTCCGCACTTGCAGTGGCTATGGCGACCGCCGTTGTTGCTGGCGTGGTCGAGGAAATGTTTTTTCGGGGGCTGCTGCAGGGTGCGCTGCAGCCGCCACTCGGCACACCCCTGGCGGTCGCGGTCAGTGCAGCGGCATTCGGGCTGGTGCATCCAAGTGCGCCCTTCGATGCTGCGCTGCTGGGTGGTTACTTTTCGGCGTTGTTGCTGGGCACGGGGAACTTGGCGGTGCCCATAGTGGCCCATGCTGCCGAGGACATGCTGGCGTTTCTGTACTACCGTGACGTGCTGTCGCAGGGGGCACACCGCCGCAGCAGCACGATGAGCCAGCGAAGGGGCGGCAGCACGAGTAGCCGCAGGTGTCGTTACATGGGTCACATGCATGTATACATGTGACCGCACATTAGGCATTAGGCTTGTTCTTGCCGCCTAGGTGGTCGTCATACTTGTACTACTAGTAGTGTTTCGCACACGGAGGGGCGAAGCATGCTTTTTTGCATTTGCCAGTCGCGTACACCATGTGTATAGAATTTGCCATGCCCACGGAGATCAATACAAGGACACCGGTGCATGTGCCTCCCTGTTTTTTCACAAGTGCACGCCGCATCGTGGTGGCCACAAGCATCATTCCACCAGTCGGATGTTGCTGGCATGCCGCTGTGATGCAACCGTTGCCTGGTGCTGCACCTGGCTATGGCGGTGGCGGGTACATTGTCATGGGTGCTGCAGTTGTGCGTATGTTGCGTGTTTCTCCTTTCATGGATCGTGCATGTACTGTGCTGGCGCCACAGACTTGACTTGGCTTTGGCGCCTGTACTTTGATCACACTCTGAGGCACTCAGTCCACTTAGGGCGCGAACAGCCCTGCGCGTAAGCCGTGCGTCTGACAGCAACAAGCACGGCCAAACATGCTGTCTACAGACCTACTGTTGCTGGCGAACAAGATGGCAATGCTCAGCACTGCACACTCTAATGCAAGCCTAGCACATTGCCAGTCTAGTGGATTACAGGGGGCTTGCCTGCTCGCACCTTTGCCGCACACACACCACCACACACGGGGGAGCCACCACCACTGGAGCGGACATCACCACCGAAGCCAGGTCGAGAGGCGAGCGGTGCGTCCGAGTGGGCAGGCCGCCCCGCCATAGGATATACCGCCGTCTGGAGTCCCTACCTCACAGCTCCATGTCCCAGGTGACCCGCAAAATGCAGCAGCTGCACTGCAATTGAAGATGACAGCTCTTTGGTGGGCTGCCAGTGCCATTGGGACCAGCCATGGGTGCAGCATGCGTGCTACTGCAGCTTTTGCTCATGGTGTCCCGGGTGCACACTGCACTAGCGCCCAGGCAGTTGTGCCGATTGACAGGAGTAAAACGCCATGATGGCCTGGTGGCCGCCTGAAGGGCGCATTGCTGCGCGAGTAACCCATACGGCACTCGCCTCCAGCTCTCAGGTGCGTGGCACTCTCGCGCATCGCGCGCGACAGTGTCCACTGCATTGCATGGTGCTGTCTCAGCACGTGCTTGTATACATGGCAGGCTGCTAGAGATACGAAAACTCCGTATGTTGAACTTTCTTTACTTGCATATTGCCCCAAACTCTCGCTTGCAGTGGCCACCAAATGACCAGGAAACACCGAATACGCCCCATGTACGCTGCTTGCAAACACAATGGCAACATTCACTTTTCCTGCAAGTTCGAACCAATCAAGACTCTACATGTGCCGCATATGCGGCGTACTCTTATTAAACTCCGCTTGGGGCGCGGAAAGCCCTGTGCACATGGGGTGCGGTTGATGAAGCCGAGCAGTACTCACACAGTAGCGGTCTACAAGGCAATACCAGTGCCGCATGGCACCAAAGCACCCAGCCTCCCGCCAACACCGAACCCAAAGTTTAAGGCCGCGCAGCAGCACACATGACGTGCTTATATATACGTTTCGCGCATCCCTTCGCGCTGAGGCTTAAGCCGGCAGTTCTGTCAACCGCATCATGGCAGGTGCCAGCACCATATGCACACGCGTGCATGCAGCCGCATGTATGCTGGCATTTTCAAGCGTTCCATGCCTGCGACATACTCGTACCATAATCCATCATGACCTGGACTTGAAACTTGATGTTAGTCCAGATCCGTGAGGTCATGTGCCCTCCGGTTCAAGTGCTACGAGTAGCCTAGTCGGCGTCTTCTCGAAGTTTGTGCACCTTCCTAGATTTGTCGAGTCAGTGGTCATGGTGCACCACATTACTCAAGTCTTCGCGCATGTACCATCCACAATACCAGTTAGTTAGTAATTGCGTGTAGTAAAGAAAAAAATACAACATTTTTAGGGTTATTTGTTGACCACCTGCCACATGTTCTTCAGTAGGATCTCTAGATTTTTTTTGAACTCCGCTTGTAGCCGGTACAGCTGCGCTGTGTTGCACCATCAATGCTGAGCACACCCTGCCAAGTGGCGTGCTTGCTCCGCTTGTTGACTGCAGCAACTCAGGTTTGCTGCACTGGCACTGGAGGCTCGCTCTGCGACGCTTCGCGCGCGACGTCCAGCTCACGACTGGTGAGCCACCTGTGCCACCTGTGAGAGATCTCATCATGAATCATGAGATTCTCATCAATCATGAGATTCTCGTGAGAGCCACCACTGATTGAGGTACTGTAGTGCAGGTACACCAACACGGAGGCAAGTCCGCTTTTTGGCTACTTAGGTTTGAAGCGCAGGCTCACTGGGTCACCATCGGCACCACTTTTTTCTCCACATTCTGCCCAAGTTTAAACGGCACTTGGTAGGTAGCGCAGCTGCCAACACAAGCACAAGCCCCCCTCACAGCTACTTCATCATGAAGCACAGGCCCACTACTAGGTCACCGTCGGCACCCACAGCGTTGTGTCGCTTGCCACGCACAACACTGACACACTCAATTGGCTGCCGCTTTCCCCTCCTGTGCTCACGCTGCCGCCTGTTGCCAGTGCGGCGTTGATGTACCGTGACCGTGCCACACATCTGGTAGGCCACCACCACCGGAGGGGCTACCACAGCCGGAGCCAGGTGGAGAGGCGTGCGGAGCGGCGTGTGGGCGGGCCGGCCTGCCGTAGGATATACCGCGCCTGGAGTCTAATCCTCACATCTGGTGGCAGCACATCAGCTCATCTACAACCGGCCTGCCGCAGCGGCACATATCTGCGGAAGTGCGCCCCAGCTCCTGCACTAGCGGGCCCTGATGCTTCAGCCGGCAACTTTGTCAACCGCCTGGCAGGTGCGAGCAACACATGCACGCGCATGCAGCCGCGTGTATGCCGGCATACACAAGCGCTCCAGGCCTGTGACATACTTCTGAAGTCGTAATCCATCCTGTGACGTGCACTTCAAGTTTGAATGTTAGTCCAGAGACGTGAGGTCATGTGCGCTCCGGTTCAAGTGCTAAGAGTTTAGTCGGCATCTTCTCGAAGTTTGCGCACAATCCTAGATGAAATCATTTATCGAGTCAGTGGTCATGGTGCACCACATTACTCAAGTCTTGTGTATGTCGTATCTATGATACCACTTAGTTAGTAATTGCGTGTTTACAAGTAAACAAGGAAAAAAAAACACCATATTTTTGAGGGTTATTTGTTGGCACCTGCTACACATGTATGTATACATGTATACATACAGTCTCTGGTACTGTAAACTGATACAGCAGCGCTGTGTTGCACTCAATGCTGAGCACACCCTGCCTGTGGCGTGCGTGCTTTTGACTGCACAGACTCAGGTTTGCTGCACTTGCACTGCGAGGCTGGCTCTGCGCATGCGACGCTTCGCGCGCGACGTCCAGCTCGCGCGACTGCTGGCGCCACTGTGAGATCTCATCATGATTCATGAGATTCTCATGCACGAGAGAGCCAAAATTTGATGAGCAACCAAAGGATTCGAATCTCTCTGGCAACACGAGCGGACAAAGAGGTGCGCAGGGGCGCGCGCTGCCGCTCGGTGGCGCTCGGCTGTGAGCACTGAGCCACCACCAGGCTAGCGTACGCTGCGTCGAGCGCTCCTGCTGTTGGGGGTCACGAGAGGCACACGCGCGCCCTGCTGGCTGGGTGTTCAGATGGCGTAAAAAACGTTTCGAGCTTTGCGAAATTGCAGGGGGGCCTTACCTGCGGCATGATATTGCGCTGGTGGGGCGGTATCCCACGCAGGTGTACCGTCAGCACACCGGCATGCCGCCTGCCTGCTCCTGCTCCCCCCCCCACGCCGGCGCCCGCGTTGGAGAATACAGGCTGAAAACAGACCGCCTTACAATTCAAAATCTCTCTGGGAACGTTACTGGGGTACTGTACCCGACCGTGACATGACGTGACATGAACACTAAATTTGGTCGAAATTTGGATAGCACAACAGCACAACACAACAGCGCCTGCGCGCAGCGCTAGCGTGCCAGCCCAGGCCTGCTGCCTGCCCGGTGGTGTAGCATAGCAGCAGCGCAGGCTCAGGATGCCTGCCGGCCGCCCCTGAAGCCCGCATTACTTGGCAGCAGGTGCGTGCAACAAGTTGAGCAGCAGCAGCGACTTCTGGCGCCAACGCGTTAGCGGCGGCCACCGGCGGTCACCGGCACCACCAGCAGCAGAGCAGCAACAGCAGCGGCGGCGGTACCACCACCACCAGCAGCAGCACTGCGGTGCAGTACAGCATCGCGGCGGCAGCTGCGGCACCAGCACGTTTTGCTGCTGGCCTGCAGCAGCCAGAAGCGCACCGTGAGCAGCTGCCGCGCGGCAGCAGTAGCAGCAGCAGCAGCCGCGCGGCGGCAACACAAGCGCGAGAGCGCGCTGCTATGCGCCTGTTCCAGGAGAGGGCTGCGAGGGAACGGGCTGCGACGCCTTTTGGGTCAGTACCAAGCACAGTTGCTGGCACGCTGCGGCGAGCCGTCGGTTCTCCCCGGGCCTAAAGTCAGGTGGAACTGCTCAACATCGCTGCGCAATATTGCCCATCAGGAGCAGGGGCGTCTGTGAGAGGAGGCTGTGCAACTTGCTGCGGAAACTGCTGTAATGTGGTAGCCTGTTAACCCAGGAACGGGTGAGGCTGCTTGCGCACACTGCACGCATGCCAGACGTTGCCCGCGCATGCCATCCACCGCAGAGCACAAGTACTTCATTTGCATCACTCCTAAGTATACACATGCTCCTACGTAGTTTTTTAGTGACGTATGTGGCATATACCATAATGCAATAAATGTGCGGGTCGGGGCGGTGGGACCCGTTGCAGCAACTTGAAGCACTCCCATTCAAGTTGGCAAGCTGCCGCTTTGATTTTGCAAGCCTGCGCGCACCAACTCCTCGAGGCACACCAGCTCTTGACGTAGCATGTTTTTATTTTGTGGCCCGTGTGCATTGCGCCTGTTCTGGTGGCAGTGTGGGGGCACAAGCACGCATTACACGCTGTGTATTGTGTGTTATGCTGCTACACCAGAGCCAGCTGGTCAGGCAAGAGAGGTGCTTCCCATCCAATTGCTGCTACACCAGAGCCAGCTGGTCAGGCAAGAGAGGTGCTTCCCATCCAATTTCCTGCAACTGGGAATCAGCTAGACAACATGACGAAACATTGCCTGTTAGCATAAGCGAAGATACCTTGTGCAGCCCTCGGTGACATGCGTGCGGTGGCAGATTCAATGGTGGCTGCTGTGATGTACCGGTACTGCAGTAGCATCGTCATAGCTATGATCATCAACCTGACATCGCTCCACAGGCGCGAGCATTGTGCACGCGGGGCTGGGCAACAGGCTTTCACTGAGGACACATGGTGGTGCATGCAGGAGTGTACCACGGCGCTGGCACCATGGGCGCCGGTCGTACCCCAGCTTTAGGTACTACTTCGAAATTATATACTTCAGAAGTACTTTTGAAGTACACTGATAACCAGCGTAACTGTGTAAAGCCAGCAGCAAGCTCATGTGCTGCAACCCTCCTCACATGGCATTGGGGTAGCTGCTACCCAATTTCAAACAAGTTGTGCCGCACTATCATGATGCATAGGTCAACATACGCAGCAACAGCGTCAGCCTGGGAGCATCACTGGTGTTACTGCGGCAAGAGTGTGCATCGTCACCGCTTGTCGCAGGCAGTGCCTTGGGGGCACGCACAACAGCCCATTTCCAGTGTCGGAAGAGAACATGGCAGAGAAATGTTGCAAAATCCCTGGCGCAACATGCGCTGCGTGGACCTTGAGTTCACAGTCGTGCGTCGCGCGCGCGAGCCGAGCTATGTACATGCGTATGTGCTACAGTGCCCTGCAGGGCTGGTGTACATGTGCCATTGAGCAGTGATTTTTATGTACACATTGTGGGCACACTGTGGTGGTGGCGTGCATGCACATGCACTTGCTGTTCCTCATGAGCTCGCTTGCGCTCGCTCGCCAACCCTGTGCACAAGAGCCGCAGTTGGACAGACAAGAATTCTCTTTTTCTCCTCCTTTGTCTCCCCTTCTTCGCTCATGTTAATCCTTGCCAGGCTACCCTATTAAAAATATCCCGAGTTGCATGCTCCTATGCTCGTGAATGGCATTTTTTCCTGAAGGGGTGCTAGATTTGTCAGTGTGCAGCGCCTGGCAAACAGCCAGTGTCGGCTTATTCTATCACGGCAGCAACCAAGCTGGGCCAATGTGTAAATTGGAAATGGTTCATGCTATTTCCAGTTGCACAGTCTGCAGCTGCCGATTGCATATGCTACATTTGTATGTCTAGCGCTCACAAGACATGTTCAGACATGCTGGCGCATGCTGAAATTGGGGTGGACAATTTTTGAAAGTGTTTGTCAGCACATTTCAGGAAGGGCCGCTTGTCAATGCACTGCAAATGTACATAATTGGCACTGTACCATTGCAAGCGCACAGCCTGCACCTAGCAGTATGTGATATGCTCTCACCACTGCTACTGAATTGGGGTGCTGCCGCTATCATTTGCGTAGGCAATTAAAATATTACTCAGTAGTATGTGCCGTATGTACACATGTACCTGGCACTATCCTACGCTATGTGTATGGTTCCCACCCTTTCAATAGATGCTGGTTGGTGCTGCATGCTAATTGAGTTTCTGTGGGTGCATCTGCTCAGCTGCGCATGAGTGAATTGGCGCATTCGTTCAACAACCAACTGGCGAACCACTTGCACGCATGCTTCTCAGATTTTCCATGCCAAGGGATGACCTGGCTTGTGTTTGCACCGCATTGGAAAAAACAAAAAAGTCGTTGACTACCATCGTTACATGTAGATACGACTAGTAGCGAAATTTTTAAAGGCTCTCAGAATGCCAAAATTGCTGACGCTGTACATGACTTTATGCTTGTGCTTATTTGGAGTTTTGTAACCATTTCAAAATACGACGTTGCCAACAATTGTTTGGAAGACACCTAGATCATCAGCGGAATGGATCATCACGTACTTCTAGAAGTATTTACATACATGTACTACGTAGTATACTAATGCATACCACGAATCTCCCAGATTCGTGACAAGATCAGAGATCAAGGTTTTTTGTATGTAAACGTTTAACTCAGGTTGTGCAACAATTGGCATTTCATCTCTTTTTTGAGTCCCCTGAAAATGTAGTATGTATGCGGGTACAGATGTAGGCTGCAAAAATGAATCAAGCTCATGTGTACACAGCTACATCAAAACGAGTGCCTACTTTGTCACCTATGCATATACCTACATACTTGAGTAGAAGACAAACGGTAACATATACATAAGTATATTCATATCGATCATTTTGTTTGGTTTTCGCCTACCAAATTTTGTGGAGCACATGGAGCAATCTTGTACCATCAGCTTATGAATCATGATGCACATACTACTGAGGTACACTACACACATTTTATGTCTCATAATTGCTTGAGGAACATCAGAGGTTAAATAATGTTGTTGGTTTTTGACACGACGCATCTGAAGAGGTACTGTGACCCAAGAACGAGGCGGATTTCTTTTTTTCACCACAAAAATCAGAACCCTGAGTTTGTGTACATGTATTAAGGCTTGAGTACACGCTTAAAGAAAACTCGGGGTTTTGAAGCCCGTTTAGAAGAAAAAACTAGAAAAAGGTTGCATGCAGTGAGACCTTACGCACCCATCGAAACAAGCGGTGAAAATGCTTCAATAATAAAACGTTTAAAAATCAGCCGCTACTGTTATACTTCGAGTGGTAGACCAATGCTTTAATAACACTGAAGTATCGCCAACTAGACAAGCATGAGACCTGGCGTACTAGGGGCCATTAGACCACACCACTGGCCCAACATCTGTAGAACATGTACACTGTTTACCATCGATTCGCATTGGCAAAAAGTGCCTAGATACCTGCCACATTTTTGTGGACAGCTGGTCTGTGAGAGGGGCTGTGCCTTGCAGGTGGCAGTTGTGGCACAGTGGTGGGGCCCCACCTGACGTAATTCGTGCACTGCCCTAACGAAATGTGGCACCACCAACTTTTTTTGGAAACGAGCATTTTTTTCCTGCAAAGAGCCCTGACGGGTTGCTGAGTCCAGGTATTGCCGTCGCTGGGGTAAAATGCCTCTTAGAGTGACTCGGGGTGATTTTTTGCACCCGGGCTCCAGAAAGTAAAAGTAAAGTTGACTTACCTATAAAGTACCGGTCCGTACTCTTGAGGGCCAAGGATGCTGCAGAGCGCACTTACATAATGTGCAATCTCAGAGCTCTTGGCAAGGAAAATTGGCCGTGCAACTTGTTGGTTTACTTTTATAAATTTTGCCTCCCAAACATAAAAAGATGATATACCTTGTTTTATCCGCAGATGGTTAACAATTTCATGCACTACATACCATCAATGTTCCAGACGTCTACGCCAAAGTTACGCATTCAGATAACCATGTTCTGTTGGTCCTGCTCTGTGTCGACAGACTAGCGCGCAATTTCCCATTCGTGCCGCCACGGGCGAAAATTCAAGTATATATACATATACACTTCAGAAGTAAGTACACACGGGAACAGGCTACAAAAAAACTGTTTGTCATAAGTTTCTGTTTCCGGGAAGTTTGGAGTATACATAGCACTATGAAGTAGTATACATTATCGCTCCTAGATGAGTTCTCATGTGTATATACTTCTAAATACGGGCAAAACTGTAGATTTTTAAGAATCAGGTTTACCATATGTGTACCACGGGGCAAATAAGCAAGTAACAATTATCATTTGAAACTGCGTGCAGCCATTAAATAAATACGAAGTAGGTAAAACTGCATCAGCGGAAAATGATGTTCCAAAAGGACAAGCCTTAGGCCGCTTGCAAGATAGTAGAACAAACTAGTGAGAGTTAAGGGCCTGGCATACCCGGGCACCATTAGCTGTTCAACATCAGTGAAAATACTCCGAAGCACGTGCACTGTCTAATTGCACTGGGGACAATGCCTAAATACCTGCCACAGTCCTGTGGACAGCTAGTCTGCAAGAGCTGCTGCACTTATTCAACAGCTGTATACATAAAACCGATCCAGGCATTTCCTTGTCTTTCAAGTAGTTCGGAACAAAAGAAATTTTGGCATTGGTTTTCTCTTTATTGCACTTGTGCTAGCGCATTGCGCTTTCATGAATCACATGTTTGAAGAAGTAAAGAAGTACCGGTAGGATATTTGGTGCATTACGGTAAGACATGGACATGTGCGCATGTATACTGGAAGTAAATAGTTAATTTGCTTTTCTTTCGTTAGTTTCACCTTCATAACAAACAAGGTTTGTGAGCTACATGTCATCCCCAAGAACTGCATACATGCCAAAACGTGTTTGGGGAAGATATGCACACTACATTATTTTCTCTTCAGTTACTTTCGCCTTGATATTACGTATGACTGCTGGTATTAACTTCCTTTTTTTGAAGGCGAATGAGAGCATCCAGTACTTCAGGAAGTACATCCTACTGCATCAATGGAATTGCGAAAAGTAAGTACTTCAAAGTGTACACATAACTCTTTGTCTTGCTTTTGTTTGTTTTACCTTCACATCAAATTAGTGATGGTAGTGGTGTTTGAAAAAAATATGCAAGTTCTGTGAGCTTTATTTCATTCCCAGGATTTCTATATCTTACAATGTATTGTGGGGGAAATATGTACAGTACATTCTTTTCTTGTGAGTTCCTTGCACCTTTTCTTAGGTTCGCCTTCATACCAAATCGATGCTGGTAGTGGCGTTCGCTTTTACTTCAAGAAGTACAAGTTTCGTGAGCTACAATTATTTCCCAGGATTGCTTATTTTAAACCGTATTTTGAGGACAAAGTGTGCAGTACAATGTTTTCTCTTCCGTTACTTGCACCTGGATACTATGAATGCTGGTATTGATGACTACTTCTAGAAGTTTTTTTTTAAGCGATTGGTGACACCATCCAGTACTGTAAGAAGTGTCATATAATATGACTCATATTGCATCCATAGAATTGCAAAAAGACACAGAACGCCAGGAGAAGCAATGGCAACCGTTCATGTTGTGGTGGCCACTGTCATCATGTGCAACAATTCGCTACCTGGCTTGTGATTTCTGTTGCTGCTCGATTGCGCTTCAAGAACTCTAAGGCAACCTCAAAATTCGATGAGACGAAAAACTGGTTAAGTTACTGCCATGGCTGGGGAAAGTCGCGAGGCCAAAGCCTGTGGGTTGACGAAACCATATGGTAAAAAAAGGGCCGGGCCATCACGGCTTCACATGGGCCCTCCCCGGGCCCAATGTGGACGGCAACAAGTGCCCTTGAGGGCTAAAAGTGCCATAAATCACAAAAGTGAAAGAAATAGTACATTGTGTCGAAGCTAGTTATACATGGCTGAGCTGCGAAGCTGTACATTCGCTGAGCTGACAAATCAAATTCGAAGCGCAGCTGCTTTTTTAACAAGTTACTACGTAGTACACCGGTACAACACGAGTAATAAACTGCGAAGTTGTGCACTGGTGAGAGGAAATGCAGCTCGGGGCGCAGCTAACCATTGTATACTGCCATTAATACCATAAGTATGTTGCTCTTTGCGAGACAGAAAACTTCTGTGGATGATTTTTTGTGTGCCCGACGTGAACATCCTCTGATGCACACACCAATACTTCGGTGTATGTGATGGCCAACTTCAAGACGGACATATTGGTAACAGCAACTCTCAACTCCTCAACTACAAGTGGTGCAGTTGGTGGCGCGCGGCGTTCCCGGAACGAAGGGTAAGCAAACTACCCAACTGGTCAATATCCAGCCAGGCAGCCTGAGGCAGCCTACATTGAGGCAGCCTGCCTTCCTCCACACACAACGTCTCACGGTCGTCTCATGTGATGGCGGTGCCGCAACCACGACGAAATATAGGACAACTCCGTACCTGAACTCAACTTCAAGTATTTGACACTGGCAAAAACTATGTTTATGACACAACTAGTGACGACAGTGTCGGTTTTCACGTACGAAGGCTCTATGGGTGCACACAGGTCCCCTATGTGTGACGACCACCCGCTTCACTAAAAATGATGTTTTGATGTGCACTTTGGGGCGCTGCCGGAGGGCCAAATACCAAACTTCGGCTTGAACCGCTCAAAATGCTGCTTCAAGTTGGTGGTTGGCCAGTGCTCAGCAAATCGATGCGTGAAAAGCTGCGTGTGCTGCTCAGATGTAAGGATGGCATAACCATTTTCAGTGCGCGACTTGAAGCTTGAGAATTTGACAGGGGTACTTCAAGAGGGGGAGCATGGTGTTCCGGGAGCTGGGGGTGGGAGCAGGTCCCCTGGGACATGGGGCTGTAATCAGTTAGAGTAGTGCTCTGGCAACATGCCAGGCTTCCC
>JAULBY010040776.1:0-38572 GCA_032358315.1 Ophiocytium majus
CGGTACACTCGAGTATACTTGGAGGTGCGATTGCCGCCAGCAGCGCCAACGCTTATCACCTACCGCCCGAGAACAAAGGCCTTGATGTGCATAATACTTAATTATACTTATTTGTAAGCACTGTGTGCGGTGTAGGAAGCCTCACGTCCGTGGTGGCACCGGTACACATGCTTTCGGTTTGTCCAGAATCATTATGCCTACTGTGCTACAGTACAGGTTGCTGCATCATTTCATGCTCAACAAGTTGTATCAGCAGCGTGTCTGTCACTGTGTCCCACAAGCCAGAGGTGGTGCCATAGTGCGTGGGGAGGCAGCATAAGCCTTGCCTCAAGGGCATTTGACGCCCAGGAGGTGGTTACAGCCTTTAGCCGTTCTGCCACCATTGCCCCCCCTGACAGGGGGTAGGGGTGGCAAAAGTGTTCTGCCACTTTGGCAGAACGGGATTGGCAGAACGGCTGGCTTCTGCCGCGAGCACTGCTGCTGGCCGCAAGCGCCATTCCCAGCCTGCCCTCGTCCGTCGCCCCATGACACCCAACAGGACCACACCCACCATCACCAACCCTCCCACTTTCTCTCTGTCTGTACACTAACCCACACGCAGGTGCGCTCAGCACCACCGGACGCCGCTGCCGCCTGTGCTTGTGAGGCTTTGAGGAAGGAGTGGCGACCCGTGAGTGTGTCGCCACTCTCTTAGCAGCGCGCCCACGGCGGCGGCAGCAGCGCCATCACACCAGCAGGAGCAGCAGCCACCGTCACAGCAGCAGTGGCGTTGCCGCCGGGAGAGCTAGGCACACCGCCGCAGCAGCTGTTGGCAGCGTGCTTCAGCACTGCCTGCGCCGGAGCCGGGGTAGTCACGACAGGGGAGGGGGGCAGGTCTGTAACGCCGCGCAGCCATGGCGGAGAAGCCGCCGCGCTGCACACTGTACGTGGGCGGCTTGGAGGAGAATGTGAACGAGGAGCTGCTGCACGCGGCCTTCATACCCTTCGGCGACCTCGTGGAAGTGCAAATTCCGCGCGACTGGAAGGAGGGCACGAACCGCGGCTTTGGCTTTATCGAGTATGAGGTCGAGGAGGACGCGACGGCGGCGATGGAAAATATGGACGGGGCGGAGCTGGAGGGGAGGGTGCTGCGTGTGAACCGGGCGAAGCCGCTCAAGCACAAGCTGGGGAGCAACAAGGCGGTGTGGAGCGCGGACGAGTGGTTTAAAAACATGGCGGAGGGGGACGAGACGATTAATATGGAGGCTATGGCCGCGGACGACGGGCCGCAGGCGGACGCGCTGCAGCCCGTCGAAAGCTAGCTTTGTGTGTAATGATACATGTACACACATACCTGTGTATCCTGTGTCACGTGCAGCGGGGGGGGAGGTGGTGTAGGGCACTGCCGCCACTGCTGCTGCTGCTGTTGTTGCTGCTGTGTTTTCTGCGCTGCACGTGCTGGTTGGAGAGTGTGTGCCCGTGCAGGTTTGAAGAACTTCAACTACGCGATGCACTTCAACATCTTCACCATTGCAACTTCAACCAATCTTGGCCGCCAGGTAGGCTCACAGCTGCCGCCCGAGTGCCTGCAGCGTGCATCAAGGCAGCAATGCATCGCCTGCCGCCGCTGCTGGTGCTGCTTCTGGCTCTGGTCCCCGACCTCAGCCGTGCCTTCCAACCACAAGCTGCAGTGACAGCACTCACTCCGCAGTCCCGCCAGCATCAACATCGCCGTCGTCGCTGCGGCTGCGGTGCTCGTGCTCTGCGCACCACAGGCACCCGTGGAGCCGCGTCCGCCTGCAGGCCCCTTGCTGCTGCCACTGCCGACACTCAGTCATCGGACTCGCTGTCCCGTAAGGAGCTGCAAACCAGGTGCAAGGCACTGGGGCTCAAGGCTGTGGGCACCAACGAAGTTTTGAGGCAGAGGTTGAGAGAGCACGCGGGGGCTGCAGGCGGCCCTGGCGCAGGAGCGGAGGCAGCAGCAGCTGGTGGTGCAGCTGTGGACCGAGCAGCAGGCGTGAGAGACGACGAAGGGGCTGCTGGTTATGGTTTTGATGCGGCGGCAGCACCCACCGGGCTAGGAGAAACACTAGAAGCAGCAGCGGTAGAGGTAGCACTTGCAGGAGTGCAAGAAACAGCAGCAGCGCCACCAGCCAACGGGGCAGCACCACAACCAACCGCCCCAAAACCACCACAATCAGAGCTGCAGCTGGACGGCGATGCTGCGTTAGAGCAGCAGGTTGCCCATGCGCCACTGGCTGAGGATGGCACCGCTGTGGATGAAGTGGTGCTGATGGTGCCGGAGGCTGAGAGGGCGCGCTTTCCCGGCGTCACCGAGGAGCAATGGGATAAGGTAAGCACCGAGAGCACCGCCCGTTTCCGCCCGCTTGAGGTGCAGCGCACGGCCATTTTCTTGCTGCTCTGCCCCCACCCCCCCCAAAAAACCATCCTCACCCACTTTGACAGCTCCCAGTTTGACATGCCTCCCCCCCTCCCTCCATTTTATGGGGGGTCTTACATGCGTGTTCTGCTGAGCACAGCTGGAGGCCTTGGCGGCGCTGCTGGTGGAGTGGAACGCGCGCGTGAACCTGGTGTCACGGCGCGACGTCGCCAACCTCCTGCCGCGGCACGTGCTGCCGGCGCTGGCGGCGGCGCGGCGGCTGGCGCCCGCGGCGGGCGCACGCGTGCTGGACGTGGGGACAGGGGGGGGCCTTCCTGGCCTGCCCCTGGCCATCTGCTACCCGGATGCACACTTTACGTTGGTGAGAGGAGGAGGGGGCTTGCGGCGGCGGGTTCTGTGACAAGGGCTTTCGCGATGTACGCGCTGCGATGTAGCATATGCAGTGCTGCGTAACTTTATAGCAGGGAGTAAAGGACATTGATGAGAAGTAATGGTACTGCTGCACACATGACAAACGTCTTCCACGTCTGCCGCTGTTGTCATCTGCTACCCTGGCGCGCACTTAATTTTTCCGTTTGTTTTTTGGGGGGGGGAGGCATGCGGTGTCCTTTTCTGGTGCAACAATTTTTGCGGGGCGACAAGCCCGTTGTTGGCAGAGGGCAGGACAAAGATCGCTGTTCTAAAAGTATTTCGTAGCGAGGTCAAGATATAAGGTGCAAGTTGCAGTGTCGCCGGGACTACTGCTCGCCATTTGCTACCCCGACGTGCACTTCACCCTGGTGAGTGGGGGGGTGCGTGCAGCTCGTGTAGCAAGGGGTCTCTGGGGCTGACAGACTGTGTGGTACCGGTAGTATAGACTTCATGAAGTACACTGCAGACCAGTATTGTACTTCAAGTAGTAGCGGCAAGTATAGTGATTACCTAATATCATGATGTGCCCCCCCCCCCCTCCAACCCCGCCCTGTGCCCCAGGTCGACGCGCGCGGCAAGAAAATTCTTGCGGTGCAGGACATGGCGGGGCGCCTGGGTCTCAGTAACGTGCGCGCGCTGCACTGCCGCGCCGAGGAGGTGAGGGCAAGGGGTGCCCGGGTGCTGTTCAACAGCCCTCACATGTCCACATGTTCTCATTCATACTGGTGCCATGCACTTGCTGTAAATGCATGACGCACTTGTAAACAAATTTACATGTGCTCAAGACAATTCGTGTCCTATGATACATTATATTATTGTCATGTCTTACCCGGTCTTCTTCCTTTGGCCGCATAGTGTAATTGAGCACCGTACAGCCTGCATGGTACCGCCTAGTGCGCAAGTAGCTACCCAGCTCAATTGCCTTAGATGGCTGGCTAGGTGGATCCATACAAACTCTGCAGCAAGTCCAATGCTTTGCGTCTCATGACTTGAGACACTCGAAGTGGGTTACATTGTGTCCTTGCAATAGTTCGAAATATCTCTTTAGGATGGCATAAAGAAAGGGAAGTTACTCAGGTTTGACTGAAAGGCGTAAAGTCAAATGCAAAGAAGAGCCGGACCGCTCAAAGAGTAGAATATCAACTTCTAGGGTTTGTTTCTGGCAAGCCCTCCAACAGAAATGGGCCGTACCAGTGGCTGGCACTCCTATTGCCACATCCTGCCCACCGACGGCTACAAATCACTGTCTGTGTGCACTTGCTGCCGTTGCACAACCACGCTGCGCCGCACCGCACCCACAGGTAGCAGGCACCTTTGACTACGTAGTGGGCCGCGCCGTGACAACCCTCCCAGAGTTTGTAGGCTGGGTTGATGGCAAGCTGCGAGGGAACGAGGGCGGCCTGCCCCCCAATGGGCTGGCGAGGGGGGTCTTCTACATGCGCGGCGAGCCGCAGGCTGGGGAGCTGGAGGAACTGGGCGCCGTTCCCCAGGTTCTGGAACTTGAGGAACTTTCCCCAGTGGGTGCGGAGGAGCGCGGCTACCAGGTGGGCAGGCCTTAAGGGTGCTGCTGTGTGGGCGGGGGGGACTTGACAACTTCGCACTAAAGATGTACTTCACGTAGACGTATACCATCAAATATCATGCGACCACTGTGGGGCAATGCGCTTGTGCGTAGGAGGCAAAGCTGTAGCCGGCGGCGCTTAAGCCCAAGCAGTTTTTTTTTTAGGGCAGTGCCATCACTTCAGTTGCTGGGGCATTGTGTTACAGCTGGCGCGACCAGGGCTGGCATACGCGTTGCCTGTGTCCTTCGTAAAGACACTGCCCTCATTTGAGGGGCGACCTTGGGGCTCCACCAGGCGGTGCGCACGGTCTGTATATGCCGTGCTGCTGCTGAGCACCATGCTGCCGTCGCAGCCCAGCAGCCCTGGCCCAGAAAAAAAACGCACATGTTTATAGACGAGCACTGCAGGGGTGGCGGCGCCCGCTGCTGATGCTGCTGCGCATCAGTGTGTGAGCAGGTGCGCGCTCCACGCAAACCGCTTGCGGCATTTCATCGCGCCCCACCGAGCTGCAAATGGAGCGCTGTACCCATTCACACAAGTAAATGTTGCCAGGCCGCCTGTGGGAATAACAGCGTCAGAGGCAAGCGCGCATTTCACAGCACTGCAATTTCACCCTCGGCTGTCCTTGCCTGCCGTGCACTTGTCCACTCAGCTGCGAACAGTATCCCTAAGTAAAAAATGGTTGATACTCGTCCACCTGTGAGTATCGGCGTGGGATGCAAGGCACGCGTCTGCAGCACTGTCGTGCACCCCCGGCTGTCCTTGTTCGCTCCCCTCCTGCCACAGCGCGTCATGCACTTCTCCACCGAGGCACTACAAGCACGCCCGCGGGCGCCCCCACGCAAAACCAGCAGCAGCACGAGCCGCGCCGCCTCTGGCTCCAGCATAGGCACCGGCAAAAGAAGCGGCGGTAGCAGTAGCAGCAGCAGCAGTCGAGACCGCAGCAGCAGCAGCCGCGGTGGCGGCGGCAGGGGCAGCGGCAGCGACAGAGGTCGTGGCGGCGGCAGCAGCAGGGGCAGCAGCTGGGGCGCCAGCAGCAGCAGCGGCGGCCGCAGTGGTGGCGGCAGCAGTGGCAGTGGCAGGGGCAGTGGCGCTGGCAGCAGCAGCGGCAGTGGCAGCAGGAGCAGCATCAGCCGCGGCGGCGGTGGCGGCAGCAGCAGAGGCGGCAGTGCCTCCCAGAGCCGCAGTGGCAGCGGCGGTGCGCGAGCCCGAACGGGCGGCGGTGCAGGCTACGGCAACAGGAGCGGCAGCAGCAGCGTTGGGAGCAGAGACGGCAGCGGTGCCGGCACCGTGCGGGGTGACGCTCGAAGCGGTGCTGGCAGCCGCAGTGACGGCGTGGCTGACGGCGTGGCTGCGCGGCAGCCACAGCGACCGCCGCGACCCGCGGCGCGGCAATAGGTGGCTGCTGCGGCAGCGGTGAGTCATCACGCGCCGTGCAGATGGCGCGCTGTTGCCGCACGCAAAATAACACCACCCGCCTCAGGTTGGCGCTCCCTGTGTTGTGGGGTTGTGGCGCTCGTGTCGGCGCTTCCCAGCTGTGTGAATGCTTTTTGCAACCTGCATGCTTCCATGCCCCAATTTTGCTGGCATGCTATCGTGTCCAATATGGTCCTGAAGTGTGTGTGGGCATCTTGCCCCTGATTGCTGGCTTTGCTACATCGATGTGCGCAGCTCAACTGGTATCCAACTGGACCCTCACTTCAGCATCGCTTAGTGGCAACTGCAGCACGACAGGCTCACTGAGGGCAGTTGTGCATCCAGCATCCAGTGACCATGGCGACAGCTGCAGTGGCAGTAACTGTGTAAACATTATTCTGTACAGTGTGTTGGCGCGGCCAAAGGCAGCTTTGGCTCGCGCACGAAACCGCAACGCTTACCACAAAATGCAGCGGCTGCACAGCCAAGGATTGTCACCGTAGGCACTGGCACGACTGCCACCGTGGCTGCAACTGGCACAACGACCACAGCATGTATGCTGCACACGACATTGCCCCGCTGCCGCCGCTGCTGCTGCTGCTGAGCACATCTTAGCTGCTGAGCACACTGGCACACACCCAAGGGCGGGTGCAAGCGGCACCAACAGCCTAAGACACCCCCCCCCACCTCTCACGCCTACCCTATATGGCATCGCCATGCACGGTAAACCTGTAAAGGCACGTGTAATCCGCTGCGCCGTGGTTGGAGTCCATGTAGAGCGTCACAAAGCGCACGATGGGTGGTAGCGCGGCAGAGTTTGCGGGGGGCGGAAGCACCGGGAACAGCTGCAGCGGCGCCCCCAGGCGGTCGAAAGCGGCATTCTCTATCAGGGGGATGGGCCTGGTGCCTTGGTGCAGCGGGCTGCGCTCCCAGCCTATAACCTGTTGTGCCAAGGCGACAGAGGTGGTGGTGGTGGGGGAGGGGGCAGGATACGGGAATGAGCACACAGCAGTGGCACTTCAACTATCTGAAGTAAAACCTGAACCACCCTTGAAACAGTACCCACACATGATTACAAACAAGGAGTGACTTGTACAATACCAAAGACCACATGAAACCTAAATACTGCACTATAGGCGGCCTGTGAGGGATGTGTCTGTGAGTCTGTGAACAGTCTGTACCTGGTTTTGCCACGTCTACACACGTCTACACACCAGGTGCCTGGCGGCAGTGCCGGTCAACACGGAGTGAGGGGCGTGACTCTGTCCACGGCTGTGCAGCTGCGCGGCATAGCAGTGAGAGCACATGCAAGCGCAGAAGCCACTCGCTTTGGCGCCCATGGGCAGAACAGTCCCCAACTGCAAGACACCCAGGTATCACAACTGGCACATGCTGGCAATTCAAGGGCACCCGTGTGCCGCCTGTGGCGCGTGGTGGGAACACCCGATAATGGCCCATATGCGTGCAGGCTTAGCCGGCGCCACTGCTGAGCACACGCGCCGAGCGGCCAGGCACGCATGGAATTTGCAACTGATCACAAATGGTGTTCTGGCATGCGTGTGCACGCCACCACATCAAAAGACAGCCCAGCCACAACGCCGTAGCGACAGACAGCACTGCACTCCAGGTGTGTGTGTGTGGGGGGGGCGCAATCCTCCCCGCTAAGACTCAAACACTTGAAGTACCACCGAAACTTCAACTATGTGAAGTACATCACACCCACCCGGAAGTCCCTGGGCGCGCGCCCTGCGGCGGCGGCGGTGCGCAGCGCGGCACCGTTGTGAGCGATGCCGACTGTGTGCACGTGCACGGGCTTCGCCAACTGCACGGTGAGCCGCCCCCGTGACCCCATAAATGCCCAGCACGCGCCTGGCGCTAGGCCTGCAAGCGGCGGCGGTAGTGGCGGTGGTGGCAGCAGCGGCGGCGGCGGTGTTGGTGGTAGTGGATGAACGGCGTGGGCGCGTTGGGTGTGCCATTGCCAGTGATATTGCGCCCGGGCGTTGCTGTTGCACACGCCCCTGGAAGTGACGCGGGACCAGTAGTGTTTGATGTGCTTCAGTTGAGGACTGCGTGTGACGCCGTGCTGACCGCCACTGATCGGCACACAGCTGCAAATGGAAAGAGACCGCCAACAACAACTCAGGATTCTTGTTCTTTTGGGCTCGGACTTGACTCATCTGTTGCCATGGTCCGCACGAGTTTCTCTGACTTGCTGTTGTACAGGTACATGCAAAGGCAGAAGGCCTGCCTCATCATAGGCTATGCCATGATGACTTCCTATGACCCACTTCTAGAAGTGGTACATGAAAAGGCAGGCAATAAATTTTGACCTGGGTCCGCCATCTCCAGAATGATTTGTCAATAATGCACCAAGCGGCACCCACCTTCGCTGAGTGCCGCCTCAGCAGCCTCCCCCCGTACAAAGCCGGGCACTCTCAGCATGTGCAGCACCTGCACAGGTGGGCGGGGTGCAACAGCGGTTGGCGGCGCTATGGTCAGATGCCAGCAGCGCCGCTTCCTGACAGCGCTCAGAGGCAGGTTTCTAGATGTGTCCCTCGCAACATAGACATACACAGGGCATTTGTACTGTGTCCACGTAGAGTCACGCGGTTTTTGTGCAAGCCTCCGCTCCTGGTACCAAACCGCATTCCTCACACCCAATCAAAGTGCACACAGAATCGCGAGCGCGCTGTGGACTCACCCAGTTCGCGCCCCGCACCCCCGCAGTCTCCGTGCAATACACATGCATGTATACATGTACCATTTTAACATACTTTTCATTAAAGTATGTTAAAATGGTACATGTACTTCATAGTATGTACTTCTTAAGTAAACACAGCGGAGATTGTGTGGCGTTTATTTATACAGGCATGCGGTTTGTGTGCAGACCTCCGCTACTCCGCTACCCCGCACCAAACCGCACCCCCCCACACCCAACCAACGCCCACAAAAATGCGAGCACACAGTGTGCGCTCACCCAGTTGCGCGCCCCGCACGCCCGCAGTCTCCGCACAGTGTATACCAGTTCAGAGTATATCTACTACATAAAAAGGGCATTGTATAGCTTTTGTATGGAGTGATGCGCGCTGTGCGCAGGCAGGCCTCCGCTACCCCGCATCAAACCGCCCCCCCCCCCCACCCAACCAAAGCGCACAAAAATGCGAGCACACTGTGTGCGCTCACCCAGTTAGCGCCCCGCACCCCCGCAGTCTCCGCATACGCCCGCGAGGTGAGCGCCCCTTCACGCACCACCGCCGCTCCCGCGCGCGCGCACGCCACGTCAGGCCACGGCGGCGTCAGCGGCGGCGGCCGTGCGGCCTCCACTGCGGGCTCCAGCAGCCGCTCCACCACCGCCGTGGTGGCGAGGTTGCGCGGGAGGTCCATGTCCTGTACTCACGGGAGTGTGGGATAGTGTGTGTGTTAGCTGCTGGCGCGCCGTGGGCGGGATCGGGTGTGTATGGTTGGTTATTATGGATTTATTGTTGCGGTTTCCAGGGGCGATGTGGACTCTGGTACGCGGTGCGATGCGCGGTCGGTCCCTCATCTGTGCACGTGAGAGGCACAGTTGAAGTTGGCCTGGCACAGCCGCCATCTGTAACTTCAACTCCGGTTCACACTGGGTAGGAAACGGCGGGGGATAGCAGGCACTAAACACTTGGCAATTTAGCACCCACCTCCTCTGCCTCTGGCTCGCCAGAGAGGTGCTGCGACACGGCCTCCGCCGCGGCCGCCTGCGCCGCCGCCGCTGCGGTGTGCCGCGCCTCTGCCAGCAGCTGCTGAGCAAACATGGCCCTCGCCTGCTCAGCAAGCTCCAAGTCCAGCACGTCGTCCATGACAGCCTGTAAAAAAAGATGGAGTATCACACATGTAAATATTATTATTGTCAGTGGACATGATTGTCTTGCTGTGGCGTGGCGTGGCGTGCGGTGCGCGCGGCTCGCTGCTGTCCAGCGGGTGCTGGCAGAGAACGGAACACAGCTTGTATGATGGCACACATGCATGCATACATGTGGATACATGTGATAAGTGCTGCAAAGTATATGCCGTACTTCTGCATATATATACATACATGCACGCACCTTCCTTGCCACATTTGCGCGCAAGTCGGCGACCCGGTCTGCCGCAGCATCCATGCGATCGCCACTGTCCGCTAACGCCTGCCAAGAACAGAACAGCACCGAGGGGAGGTCGTGGAAAAGGTTTGATTACAATCAAACGTGCTGGGATTTCTACCGCACATTCATGACCGTTCCGCCATGAGGATGCCTCCTAAAGAACAAGAAATGACGGGAAGGGCAGCAGACAGCACATCAATGCGTGCCATTCTCTGTCGCTGAGGCAGCAGCGCATGGCCCACGCACGTCTATTCACACATGTGTGAATACCCGGAGTACTGGGTGTAAAACGATCCCACTCAATCCTGAACCCCCGCGCACTTGCACAAGACATAGGCGGTGAGCGTAGCAATCACTCAGGTGGCGTCGGTAGGTGACCACCACATTCCGTTTCAGGTCACAGCAGTGATATCAAACGAGCACTTCAGTGCACACACACATATTTGAAGTACTACCCAGTACACTTTAGGAGCATGTTCTAATACGTGGCATGCGTATACTCTTTGAGTGCATGATACGGCATAAACATCAAAATGTATGTGTACGAATCGTGCACACTCGGACCCATCACTCCAATGCGGCAACAGTCAACACGGCCATGGCAGCAAACTTGTACAGAGGAGCATACATACAAGCACCTGCTGCGCTGTGTCAAATGGGAGAGAATGATGCATCGTGTGCATGTTGGTTCAACACGCCAGGCGCTGCGGCATATGATACTTCTCCCGGCGCCACACCACCACTGGATGAGTCACCGGGGGTGAACACTTGTCAGCACTGCGAGGTGCCTTTTTGCAGTGTTTTGTTGTCTCCTCACACAAAACATGTCTGACGCCACACGATACACTTGCAATATGACACAGGTGAACCCAGGCGGCCCCGTGCCACTCCTGCAGGTATATGCTCTGAGGAATCACTACGAATCTTCAACAGCGCTCCACACAACTGCCCCCATCCCACACACTTACATGTTGCAGTACAACATACCGGTACTTCTGAAGTATACCCCCAAGTAAACGGTCTGAGGAGCAGCAACACGTATACTATTTGTAGCATATATAGAGCGAATTAAAGCAAAAAAAAGCCTGTATGTCATACCCGTACTTCAAGTATCGAAATTGAACACCGGTATGTACACGTACCGCTATGTGCTTACAGGTGTACTTCTGACAGTGAGAAAGTACATCCGGGCGTAGGTAAACATTTGCTTCTGAAGTATACTTCAGAAGTATATACATGTATACATGCATACCAGTACATTATACACGCTCTGACCCGTCACTACCACGCCCCCCCCCCCCGCCCCCCTTCCCTCCCCCACACAGCTCACTTGTTGCAGCTCCCGAAGGCGCGCCAGCTCCCGGCCCGCTTCTCCCTCCTCCACCGCCATCAGCGCGCCCCGCACTGCGTCGACCTCAGACAGCGCCCATGCCTCTGCCCCGCCCACGGCCTCCTGGGCCACCCGCAGGTGCTCCTGCACCATGACGACCTGTCAAGCAGCCGAACCAGAGGCATGGGCAAACACCAGTCAGGCCATGCCCATGTCTGTGTGTTGCTCCTGGCGGGTGGCGGGACATGCGCTGGTGTGTACTATACCACTGCTTTCTCTTTTTTTGTCCCTCATGATTATTGCTACGCACCAATGACGACCTGCGCGCCGTCGGAGTGACATCGGCAATCACAGTCAGGTGTTGATCCTGGCGAGGCTGCGGGACTTGTGCACATTGCACTTCTACCATATGTAGGTAATGTTATGATAACTATGACGTGTACGTGTTCATAAACATGCAACGCTGCATGGGGCGCGCAAAAGCCCTGTGTGCGCGCGCGCGACCGGACAATCATGTGCAAATTCGCGGCCTACCCATGAAGTGGCTGGCAAGACCACAAAAGTTGGTACAGTGGACACGAAGGTTCCCCCTGCCTTCTATGCTGCATGGCTCTTCAGTACAGCCCCGTGTATGAGACCAACTGCTCCCAGCCCCACCCTGTCACACCGCGCTCCCCGAACACTGTACGTGTACAGGCAACTACTGCAGTACCAGGTGCATGCACAAGCTTACGGTAGTGAGTTGTAGTTTGCAGTACGGTCCTGCACCGCTGTGAGCGCACGCTCTGTGTGGCATCCGGCCATGTGTGCAGCTCGCAAGCAGCGCCTGCGCCAGGCCTGTGGCAATGGCGGGCGCCCGCCGGCCCCGGCACGCTTGCGGACATGACTTCAACATCAAAGTCGAAGTTCACCATAGTTGCCAAGTGCTTAGCTGTGCCAACACACTAGCAGCCCCTGAGCGCCCAGCTCTGCCAACAGTGACAGCACCAGCACTGCAGCGAAGCCCCACAATCCACCGGCTACCGCTGCCCCCGCCCGGGCATGCCTCCACCATAGCTCTACACATGGGGCAGTTGCACTGTAACTGTGACTTGAACTTCACCTGCGCGTCCAGCTCCGCCACCAGCGACTGCGCCACATCCGCAGCGATACCGACGTCCGCGCGCGCGCCCCGCCGCACACGCCCCACTTGCCCCCGAAACACCACCAGCATCTCCCGCCACGCCGTGCTGCGCGCCTGCATGGCTGCCAGTCTGCCCCCGCACGCCCCAGAGCAGCAGGAGCAGCAGCAGCAGTGGCGTCGGCGGCAGCGGTGGTGGCGGCAGCAGCGGTGGCATGAGCGGCAGGGGCAGTGGCAGCGGCATCAGGAGTGGCGGCGGCCGCAGCGCCAGCAGAGGCAGTGGCGGAGGCGGCGGCAGCAGCGGCGGCGGCGACAGTGGCGGAGGCGGCGGTGGCAGCAGCAGCAATAGCAGCACAGTAGGCGCGACGGTGCGAATGCACCCCGGAAGCAGATAGCTGAGGGTCCACGTGGGCACGCTTGGCGGCGTGCATCGAACCTGGTAGGACCCATGCACCCATGCGTAGATTGCCCCCCCTCACACGATGCTGGTGGGGGTTACAGCTCTTCAGTGCGTGCTTGGCAACACAGCCAGCATGCCGCCGCCGTGTGCGCATTTTCCACCAGGGACAGCGCATGTGCCGTGGCTTGCACCCACACAGGTCCTGTGGCTCTGTCTTTGATGCGAGGCCGTGGCAGCAAATGTGTTGACGCGCTGGCATGCGCCATGTTTGTGGCATGTGCGAGCGGCGCAAGAGTGCCACTCACTTGCTGTGCATTCCGCTGTGCGTGGCCTCGGCATCTGACAGGTGCCGCGCGTGCACCGCGGCTTCCGCCACGAGTCGCTCCACCTGCTTAAGCGACAGGTCGCCATCAAGGGACGCGCTTTAGTACCACATGGGCATGTGCTGGAGAGGGGGCACGCAGTGGCAGCAGCGGCAGCAGCCGTGTCACCAGTGTCGAACACAAGCGCACAACAGCCAGCCCTGCCGCTTGCTGGGCCCTGTGTGGCTTGCGTGAGAGGTGCTGCATGCGCAGTACAAGCTGGCATGAAAGGTGAGTTCCACGCTGGCACTGCAGTGACATGCAACCAAATGACGCCATGACAGTTTTTGCACCATAAGCACGCCCATGTGTCCTTTAATGCATGGACACATGCTTCGCCCGTATAGCCTGTACACAAACTATGTGTCACCAACCGCAAACACCGCAACATTTGGCGACTTCACACACAGCGCAGCTCATGCCCCCCCCCGAAAATGCAGCGACGCGCATGCGCAACAGCCCCATTTAGGCCCCCCCACAAGTCGCGTTAGCAAAAAGAAAATGGATACGCGCTAAGATCAAGCAATCACAAAACCCGCCGAGTGCAGTGACGCACGCATGCAGCGGCAGCTCGTGCACCGCCTCCTACACTGTTGCAATCGCAGTGCTCAGCGCACCTGCGCGTTCGAGCCCCGCAACCGGGCGGCCAATGCCTCCACGGCGTGCGCACGCACCGCCTCCGCCGCGGCCGCGGTGCAGGCAGTGTCGTTGCTGGCGTGCTCCGCCGGTGGCGGCTGTGGAGGGGGGTCCGGCGGTGCCTGGCGCCGCTGCATGTGCTGCGGCGCGCGGTTTGCACGCAAGCCGTGCGGTGCGGGTGCACATGGCATGAGACAGGCGCGATAAGCGCCGTGATGTGCAGTACGGCATGCGGTCAGTGCGGGGTCCTGTCACCGGCCACGTGAGCATTTTGCACTGGATGTAGTACAATGACGTGATCATCACCATTATCATTGATTTGATTACGGGGCAGTGCAAGCGCAGTGCAGTTGCCATTTTTGTTTAAAGCAGGGTCTTTATATGTACCCGAGCAACTTGGCAGTGCACAATACAAGAGAGAATGCACACTTCCTATCACATTATGTGCACTCCCGATTCCTGTGGTGCTTTGTGCTGCTAGACACCATATTCGAAATACACATGTGGCCAAAGGCAGCGTGGGACGCAGCACCATGTGGGGACCTGACTTAGACGGACCACATGGCCCCCACACACACACCCGGTACACATGGCCCCATTTGTAAGTAGTGGAGGTCTCGCTGCATTGCGTGTCTGTGTGTGGGGGGGCGTGCCGCTGCCCGCGTGCTTTTTACCTTGCGCTCACTATACTGCATCAACAGCCGCAGACCACTTGAGCGGTGTGGCAGTCCCTGGTTCAAATCCAGGATGGCCCAGCTGGGGGTATAGCTCAGTTGGTAGAGCGTTGCCTTTGCAAGGCAAATGTCAGCGGTTCGAGTCCGCTTACCTCCACAAAATCCCTTTTTTTGAGGGAAAATTTTCTAATGTTAAGTAAACTTTGTAAGTTCAAGAAACTAAGGGCTTACGGAGGATACCTTGCATGGGCGCGGCTCAAGCATTGGGGTGCTGCCAAGCCTACTCATGTCATTACTAGGTTGTACCAGATGTTACAGGGATGCGCACGCGCCGCTGCTTGGAAGCGTGCCGTGCGGCGGTGTGCGCTCACCACTGCAGGGCTGAGGCGGTTGGCACGTCGCCGAGCCAGACTTCAATACCAACGGAAAAAAGGAACATAATAATGCATATGAGGTACTACGGTATTACTTCAGAAGTATATGGTGTATGTGCATGTACTAGTGTACTACAGCTAGTAGTACTTGAAGTACTGCCGCAGTAGACACTTCTACATCAGCATGTGCATGTACCATATACGTAACCATTTACTAGAAGTACATGCACAAATAGTACTAAAATAATAAGCCTGTGCATGTGGTGTACATGTACATACATCATCAAAAGCCGCACTGCTGGGCCAGCCACCCGCCGCGCGCAGCTAATCAGGCAGCCCTGTACCCAGTTTCTTACTGGTGGCACATCTGACCAACACCAGCACAGGTGTCAGTGGCAATCACAAACTGTCATTTCTGCAGGCGTCAGCGACCGCAGCCCATCAAACACCGCTGCAGCTGCCGCTCACCTGCACGCTAACGCGCATGGCCACGGCCGCCGTCGCCAGCACACACACAATGCACAGCAGCGCCAGCGCCAGGTCCCGCGTGCACGCCACCGCGTCCTCCAGCACTGAGGGCTCCTCCAGCCGCGCGGCTGTGATCCGTCCTGCTGAGCAAGTGCAGGCCACAATAATTTACTTTATTTTGTTTTGCACTTTTTAGAGTGGTCGAGTGCAAGCACACGCGTGCGGCGAGCAACTTGGTCATGGACACGTCACCGCAGCTGCGGTACACATGTGCGCAGTGCGGGCGGCAGGTGTGGTGCAACAACCTGGGCGGCTGAGGCATAACATCGGTCCATACCGATATTGCTGGCATTGTGTCCGGTGCACCGTCCCTTTACGGTCAACAGGGGATGTGAAAACCACTAGGCAGCATCACAGTGGCACTGTCCGGTTGACTTGGGCGCACCAGCTGCAAGCCTGCCTGCCCACCACCACTACTGCCAGTGTCAGGCACATTGCCGCGGACATGTCTGCGGGCCCCACTTGCGCAGCCACCCTGCTCAGCACACCAGCACCACAGCTCCAGCAAAATACATGCATGCGGCTCACCCCTTGTGCCACGCCGCCGCTCTGCTGGCCGCCCCTCCTGCGCACCAGCTGCTGCTGCTGTTATGGTGCGCCGAGGCACTCGCCCCGAGCTCGGCGGTGGGTGGGGCGGTGGCAGCTGCCGCTGTCTCAGGCGCGCCTGCTGCTGCGACTGCTCAGCAGCTGGTGCAGGCAGCGCAGGCGCGGGTGGAGCTGGCAGCAAGGGCGGCCCTCGGCCCTGCCCTGCTGCGCTGCTGCCTCCGCCGCGTGCGAGTTGTTGCGGTGCTGCGCACGTAGGCCAGCAGGTGTTGCAGAGACCAAGAATAAGCTTGTGAGTGAAAAAGCAGCCAGCAGTACATGTAAGTAATGATGTTGTACGTCATTATGAAGTTAGAATTTCGCAGCGGTTGGATCGATGCAGGAGCAGGCACCTCGCACCACTAGCAGCGCGCCACATCAGCGCCGCAGCACGTCGCAGAAAAGTCGCGCGCACAACCCTGCCTTGTGGCACGAAGTTTCAGCGGCAGCCCTCAGCTCACCTTGTGCAGCCGCCGCCAGCACGCCTGCTTCATCACCTTCCAAAGGGGCAGCAGAGCCTGCTTGTGAGGGCTGCTGCCCAGTCGGAGGTGTCGACGCCCTCCTTCCCCGCCCCTGCGCCTGCTGATGCGGCTGTCCTGCTTGCGCCACCAGCGCCGCTGCTGCCACTCCCGCCGCCGTCGGCGCCGCTGCTGCCGCCGCCCCGTCACCCTGTCTGGCTGGGCTGCTCCGCCTGGGCGTGACAGGCGGCCTGCCTGTTGGCGGCGGCGGCGCTGGTGGTGGTGGCTGTGGTTGGGGTGCCGATCCAGCAGCCCCCCTGTTATGTCTGCTGGGCGGCACCCATGCAGGAATGGCAGAGGGCTTCCTGGCCGCCGCTGCGCTCGCTGCTGCTGCTGCTGCTGCTGCTGCCTTGCCAGCCCCTTTGCCAGCTGCGCCACCACCAGCAGGCCCTCCCACCCCTGCTGCAGCGTTGGCCCTGGCAAGTGGGTGCTGTGGGGGTGCCGCACGCGGACTTCGTGCCGCGAATGATTTTGCAACAGGTGAGGGGCTGCGGCTCCTGGTGTTGGCGGCAGGGCCTTCGATAGGGCTGGAGACTGCCGAAGGACACAGGGACAATGCAGGGCAATACACAGAAATGAGTGAGGCAGGCACAGCACACTAGCCTTTGCATTCCGCCAAACTGCTGCCAATCACGAGGTGTTGCTCACCAGCTGGTGCTGCCCCTATCTGCCTGCGCTTTGCGGCAGGGGCACCAGCCAGTGCCCCTGCCGCCCCCAACACATCGGATGCCACCCGCTTGGGCGGCATGGGGCCCCCGGCCTCCCGTCCCCCGCCGCCCACCCTCCGTCGAGCTTGCCTCCTCGAGTGCAAACCCCGCCAAGTTGGCACACAACTTACTTTAAATTCGAGCGGGAAAAGCTGGTGATCCGGGTGACACGATTCGTGCACTTTCAGTTCCTGTGAACAGCGCACACAGACGATGCCCGAGAGCCAGAGCGAGCAGAACTCTCTCACAACAGCGACGAGTGCGCCACCCGTGTGCCCTTCCCCACCACGCAGGTACGCCCCATGCCGCAGCAGCCGCAGCAGCCCACTGCCCGCAGCGCCACCGCGCACACACACCAAGGTTGCCACGCACCTGCGTGCATGCACATCATCTGCGCTGGTCAGCAGCAGTTGACGTCTGTGCCGTTGTTGCTGCCTTCTGCTGGAGTGCAGGCACCATGATCAGCACGGTGAGGGTCGCAGCGAGGCGGGTGTCGCCCGCGCTGGCCCGCAACAGCAGGGCCATCACCAGCGAGACCCGCAACGTGAGTCGGCATGCGGTGCTTGCCCCAGATGGTGGTGTGTTGTCAGTGCTGACTGTTGCTGCAGAAGCTCGCAACAGCAGCTGCAGCAGCAGCAGTGCCACCACAGACATGGCTGGCGGCATGCGCTAAATCCTAGCCTGCCACCTTGCCGCCATTCCTGCTGCTGCCGTGCAGTGGGCCAAGAACATGAACGATTCACTGGAGAAGACCGACCCTGAGCTGTTCGACATCATCGGTGAGTTGGCGCACGGCCCCTTGTTGGACTTTCGTGCACCGGCACCAGCATGCAAACCACTGGCAGCGACTGCAACGCAGCCAGCACCACCAACGGGACTAGCATAGTGGCTCGCACCAACCTGTCTGCAGTACATACTCTGCTCGACCCAGCTGAATCCTGTTTCATATGATTTTTTCGCCTATGTCAGTGCTGAGAGGTTTGAGAGCTGCCTTGCTGCCGCGGTTTTGTGACGTGTTGGTGCCTGCACCGGCGCTCTCTGCCACCACCATCTCCACACTGCAGAGCATGAGAAGGTCAGGCAGCGGGACTCGCTCGTCCTCATTGCTTCGGAGAACTTTACCAGCAAGTCCGTGTTCGATGCCCTGGGCAGCGTCATGAGCAACAAGTATTCGGAGGGCTACCCTGGCGCTCGGTGAGCACAGACTCGGCTACTGTGCGAGTCGGGATGGTGAACGCATTGTGCCAAATTGCTACGATGCATGCTTTGGTGCAGCATAGCGGTGATATCATTCAAGGACACACTGAGGTTTGCTGAGGTACGCATAAACCAGGTATGTCCTCTGTAACTGAAAAGCTGCACAGCGCTTTAGTACAGTGTACGTGCCTCTGTTTTATATCGTGTCTTAGCTGCAGCGGTCTGCAGTAAACCCTGCAGCTAACCCTGCATACGGCACAGCGGCGGCGGGGAAATTGACGCCCTACCATGCCTAAGTCAAAGTTTGCAAACATGTCGCGTTTGTCCAGCACATGCAAGTGCTCATTGCTTTGCTGGTGTTGTGACACAATCCTTCTGCGCCGCAGCTACTACGGCGGAAACGAGCAGATTGACAAGGTGGAGACGATGTGCCAGAAGCGCGCGCTGGCGGCGTTTGGGTTGGACCCCGCCAAGTGGGGCGTCAACGTGCAGACGCTCAGCGGCAGCCCTGCCAACTTCCAGGTGAGACAGGCCCTTCTTCGTGTTTCTAGCTATCATTTCCTCATGTTGTGAACGTTTGTCTTCACAGGTCACAGATCTGGTGATGCTGATGAGTTTCTTAGACAACATGTGACTACTACTCAGATTGGTATCCCAGCGCCCGGTCCGCGCATGCGTTGGGGTCGCCAGTGCCTGGCGTGCATCTAAGCAGCTCATGGATGTGTAAGCCAAAAAAGATGCCTAGCCACATTGCTTGGCGGTAGTGTCACATCTGGTTCGCAGCGCCAACACGCACACGAGTGTGCTGGCAACAGTGGTTTTTCAATGGCGTTATGGTGTTATGGCACTGGGCAGTGCATGATGCCTGCCCTCACACCGCTGCGCACTGCTGCTTGTGTTACAGGCATACACGGCGGTGCTGCAGCCCCACGACCGCATCATGTCCCTGGACCTGCCCCACGGCGGCCACCTCAGCCACGGCTACCAGGTAAATAAATGCACCACACCGTAAAATACATTTCAGCATACTGCAAGTATCATACAGTACTATAGTGCTTCCCTGATTTATGCTTCTGAAGTACTTACTTCATGAACACTACGTGCATACACAGCAATTGATGTGCACGTTGCGTATTGAGTCCTGGGTTACACGAACAAAAACTTGCTTGACGTTTACCACATCATAGGATGTTGTTTGACCGCGTGGGTAGCGTGAGCGAAATTTCACAAGGGGTTGGCTGCTGACAGCACGACATAATGTCTGCCACCCCCACAAAGTACAGTGTGGCCGGTGTCCTGCCAGCTCCGTATGCAGCGCATACTGTGTAGTGCATGTGACACGTCTACCCAGCCCTATAGGGCGAGACAACTGTCAAGCGCGCTGATCAATGGCGTGGCTACTCTGTTTGTCGTGTGCCTGGTGTGGGCAGACGGACACCAAGAAGATCTCCATGGTGAGCCTGTTCTTTGAGACGTTCCCCTACCGCCTCAACGAGAAGACGGGCACCATTGACTACGACATCATGGAGGCCAACGCCAAGCTCTTCAGGCCCAAGGTGCGCACAAAGACAAAGCTCTACCACAACAATTTCAGCTGTTGAGGTAAAGTGCTTGCCGCAGCTTCAGGTGCTGTGTAACAGTGTGTGGCTTTGTGGCTCCCTGCAACACCATCCCCAACAGCACATCTCCTGTTTCCCACCCTTCAAACAGCATGCGGTGCCGATACAGCTCACTCTGGGAAGTGTGAACGCGCATGCAGGCTGCTTGAAGGTATATATACGCTGAGCTAGTGGCCAACACTGATTCTGCTGCCCCCCCCCCAAAACTGCCCCCCCGTTTTTCCGGCGCGCCGCCCAAAAATTGCAGCTGATTGTGGCGGGCGCGAGCGCGTACTCGCGCTGCATCGACTACGCGCGCATGCGCAAGATTGCGGACCAGAGCGGCGCGTACCTCCTTGCGGACATGGCTCACATCAGCGGGCTCGTGTGCGCGGGCGAGATCCCCTCGCCCTTTGAGTACTCTGACATTGTCACCACCACCACGCACAAGTCGCTGCGCGGCCCGCGCGGCGCCATGATCTTCTACCGCAAGGGGCAGGTGCGCATGAAGTACACTGTAGCAGTGTACTTCGCGAAGTATACATGTACTTCCTTCTTATACTACAGTAGTATATTTGTACTTTGTACGTAACATCGTTAAAAGTGTGGTGGTGATGTGCAAGTACATGTGTACACGCTGCGTGGCGCCATTATGCTCTACTGTACCGCAAGGGCAGGCGAGACAGAGCATCTCTGTGGGTTTGGGGCGGAGGGAGCGGTGACATGGTGCACTAGTAACAGCAGCATGGCACCATAAATATGAATATGCTGGTCAAGTGGTGTGTACATATGCACAAACTGACAGGAAGTTGCTGCACGGCTCGCGCGGCGCCGTGATCTTGTACCGAAACAGGCAGGTGACAGACAGAGAGAGTGTGTATGTTGTTGTGTGTGTACCCACATGGTGGCAAAATGCTACTGAAGTACCACAGGCATGACGTGACTAATATTACGGTCACATACAGGCAGTGGCAGCAAAAATGAAATGGTGAGTGAACTGCTCCCCTACGTAGTGTCAGCGTGTGCGGAATAAGCAGTAGAAAGGCAATACTTCGATACACTGCATGTGGTATGCCTGACACCTTAATCAACGCGCAGCGGCAGCAGCTTCCGTAGTCAGCACCAGCAACTCTCAGCAGAGCTCAGCAGCAGCAGCGACAGGCCGCAACATCAGCAACAACACTCAGCGTTGTCAGGAGCGTGATGCAGCAGCGGTACCACTGCTCAGCAGCCGCAGTGCCCATCAACAGCAGCAGTGCTCAGCTGCAGCAGCAGCAGTGCTCAGCAGCATTGCGCAGCAGCAACAGCAGCACCGGCGTGCGCATCGACGGCGTGCGCATCCACCACGACACGGCAGTTGACAACCAAAAATCATTCCGCCAGTCCGTGCACCAGGGGCGGCACAAGCGACAGCCGCACATAGATTTGCAGCTGCCGAGCATGCACTCACCCCCCCCCCCCACACACACACACACCGCCCCTTCCGGCGTGCGCAGCGCGGCACCACCAAGAAGGGTGAGCCTATCATGTACGACATAGAGGACAAGATCAACTTCGCTGTCTTCCCGGGGCTCCAGGGCGGCCCCCACAACCACACCATTGCTGCTCTGGCCACGGGTGAGCGAGCGAATGTCTGCCGTCGCGTGCTGCTTTGGCCATGGGCTGCTGTGGCCTGGGGGTGTATGGTGCGCACATGGGCACCTGTGCATGCTGCCAAGGTGTAGCCTGTAGTGCACCAGCGAGAAGTCGGCTGAATGTTAGATAGGAAGAATTCCGCAAGGACAGCAGTACACAGCAACTGCAGTCCATGTGTGAAACTTTCTAGCTGCAGTTAGGAAACAAAAGAGTTAGCAGTTGACGTGCGGCTGCTCCTCGGTCACGCCATCCATCTGCTCGGCGGGCTAGGTGTCTCACACTTTCTGCCACGATCGTGTCACTTCCAATTGCCACATGCAGCCCTGAAGCAGGCGGGCGCACCGGAGTTCAAGGCCTACCAGCACCAGGTGCGTGACTTTAGCTGGCAAACTCTGACTGGAAGTGTGTGCGTGAATACCGTGCGGCTCAGACTGCTCTCCCCTCCGCACTCACCTGTGCACCTGCCATCAGCCCTGGCGCGGCAGACGTCACCACTGGTAGCATGGCAGCTGTAACCACCCTGCTGTGTAGGTTGCTGCACGTACTACCAGAGACGTGTGTGTCTCCAGGGGTGTGCAGGCCGGCGGGACATGAAGTACTGAAGGGCACCACCACGCATCCTGCTGCATGACATGTGTGGAAAAGCAGAACGGGTCGGCAGCCCAGCAGCGCACCAAGCGCTGACGCACACAGTGTATGCTGCCTACATGTGGCGGTCCCGCTCTGTACCCCCAACCTGGCAGGTGATGAGCAACTCCAAGGCACTCGCGACCGCCCTTCAGGGCATGGGCTACGACCTGGTCAGCGGCGGCACCGACAACCACCTGCTGCTCGTGGACCTCAAGAAGGTGAGGCAGATTCATTTCGGCTGCCTTCGGCAGGCGTGCTTCACCTTGTCAATACATGTGTACATGTACATTATATTATACGCTCCACATGCGGTAATGGCAGCCATGTGGCTGCTGCCCCGGCGCAGCTGCCGCCAACCAGCCAGCAGCAGCGCCTCTCCCAGCTCCACTCCCCTCACAGCATCCGCACACTGCTCTCCAACAAGTAGCTCGCTTCTTCTCCAGCGCACACCTGACCCCCGTCCCCCCCTGCCCCCCCTGCCACACCTGCGACTGCGCAGTCGAGGAACATTGACGGCGCGCGCGTGGAGCGGGTGCTGGAGCTGGCAAACATGGCGACCAACAAGAACACGGTGCCCGGCGACACGAGCGCGCTCATGCCCGGCGGCATCCGCATGGGCGCGCCCGCGCTCACCACGCGCGGCTTCACCGACGAGGACTTTGTCAAGGTGCGTGCATGTTCACCCATCAGTGAGCATGAACTCACGTGTGTTCACATGTACACTGTACACTCCGAGTAGGCATCCATGGGCGCGCCTGCTGCTGGGTGGACATGAATTAATGTTTGTTCATATGTACGCTATATAGTAGGAGTATGCATGGGCGCGCCCGTGCTCGCCATGCCCGGCTTCACCGATGATGACTTTGTGAAGGTGCATGTGTGTTCACCCGTCAGTCCACGTGAATACTACAGTAGCACTTGTGTGCCTGAAAGCACCCATGTACACCATAACTCGGCGCGCGTATGGGCGCGCCTACGCTTGCCGCGCATGGCTTCACCTATGAGGATCTGTTAAGGCGCATGGCGCTTGCTGCGTGCTCACCATGAGTTGGCGTAAGTCACTCTTCATCACTTGGTCATGCGAAAGAGCATACACACATGACCGCCTCAAACCACAACATCCGACTAAAATCTGACGACGGGCATGCTGCGCTGTGGCACATGCAGGTGGCCGAGTTCTTTGACCGCGGCGTGTCCATCGCGCTCGACATCAAGGAGAAGACGGGCAAGCTCAAGGACTTCAAGGACTTCCTCAAGTCCGGCGCCGATGCCCACCCTGACCTTGCCAAGGTTCGTGTCTTCACACAATCCAGCACCAGTTTGCTACCGCGTGTTCAATCTGCTGTGTTGCGTGTGGCAACGCTGTTGGTTGGCTGTGCAGCGCTCACCGTCACATTACAGAAGCAGCTGCCAGTTTCGCGCAGAAGCAGCTGCCACTTCTGCCGCCTGCTTCAGCAGACTCCGCCGGCATCGGCACACTGCGTGTGCACTTTGTACCTTCAACAGTGATGTTAGTATGTGCGGCAGCAGGTTTCAGCTGCCCTGACAGTGCGTTTGCTTCCCTTAGTTTGGTAAAAGCATGTATGCATGTCTTGTCAAGCACCGGTGCATTTTGACTTTGTGTTTCCTGTCAACGGCCTACCATTCGACGGCGTACCATCACAACTGGCGCACACAGCTGCACACCTGCTCCTCCCACCACCTGACCCACACGACGCATTCCATTGCCCCCCCCCCCTGCAGCTCAAGTCCGACGTCGTGACCTTCTCGCGCGGCTTCCCGGCCATTGGCTTTGACGAGGCTACCATGCGGTACCCCAAGTAAAGCCCAGGGCGCACACACATACACCTCCACCGGAGTCCACCCATTACATTTATGTAGTAGCTGTCTGTCTGGGGGGGGCGTAAGCAGCAGTGCGGCGCGGCCACCTGCGGCCTGCTAGTAGAGACTTGACCACGTCTGCCGCTTGCATCCTGACCGGGTGCGTGTGCGCACGCGCATGTGAATAATGAAAACCGTCACAAGTGACTTTGGCATGACCCACGAGTGACCGACCCTTTGGCTTGGTGTCTGCTGCTGGTTTAGGTGCCGCCGCTGCTGCCTGCTGTTTTGGTGATAGTGCGCAAGGTGTTGGTCAGCACCATGGCACAGGACTTGCCTCGTGCAGGCAGAGCACATGATGCACTTCTGAAGTACTAGCCACCATACACCTTAGCCCAGCCTTGAGAGCACGTTTGCCATATGTAGGTCCGAAAATGTCAGTGCCTGGTCAGTGGAGATGCTGCACTGCACTGATGCTGCACCTACACGTACAGTATTTCAAGTACTTGAAATTTCGAAATACGTTCATGTGTTCAAACTCCCAAAAATAAATTGATGCACCGTGACTGTTCTTGTGCATACGCGTAGCGCCACGCAACTCATGTCGCCACACAAGCGAGTGTGGCCAAAGCTGAACCTTTCAGAGTGGTCTCACGCGGCACACTATACTCGCTGGCGCGTTGCTGGCGTGACAACGTGTGCGCGCGTATACAGTACAGGGCACACACAGTGAACCGGTACACAGTACTGTACTGTCTCCAGCTTCAACTTTGTTCTCACCCCTCAGCCTGTAGGCGCCGACTACTGACAGACGTAGCCTGCAGCGCGCGGACTTCTGCTGAGCACGCAACCTGAGTGAGTCACATTCCAAACCTTCAACTGACCAACCAGGAGGCTGGGAGAGATGGGGGGGGGGGGGGGGGATTTCAAAACGCGAGCTGCCTCAGCTCCGTGCCACCACACCACACCGCCACTCTGCGGCTGCATGTGGCGTGCAGCCACCCTCACCTCCCGCACCTCCCGTAGAGCAATGGCGCACACTGGTGGCGGCCTTGGCAGCAGCAACAGCGCATTGGCCTTCGCTGCCGCAGCTGCAGCTGGGGCGGGAGCAGTGCTGCTGGTCCGGGCACTGAGCAGCGCCGCCCGGAAGCAGCCCACCCTGACCTTCGACGCCATCACCCAGCGGCGGCAGGCCTCCCGTCCCAAGAAGTCCATCCTGTACACCAAGACTGGCGACAAGGGGGCCAGCTCGCTGTACAACGGGGAGAGGCGGCCCAAGCACGACCCCACCTTCCACGCCCTGGGCACCACAGACGAGCTCAACGCGACGGTGGGGCTGGCGAGGGAGTACTGCGTGCTGTCCGGCAATGGCCTGGATGGGCTGCTGGCGGAGGTGCAGAGTCGGCTGCTTGACCTGGGGGCCTGCATAGCCACCCCCAGGGACAACAGCAACGATGCCAAGCTGGCCAAGACACCCTTCCCTCCCAGGTGCACGGAGGAGGTGGAGGCCGCCATAGACGAGCTGGACTCTAAAGTGAGAACCCCCGGTGTGACACAGTAGGATTAGCAGTGCAATTTTTGGTGTACCAGCTCTCACCTGGTGCTGCTCCTCTGCTGCTGCTGCTGGCAGCAGCCATCGTGCTGTCGGTGATGCTGTTCAGAACGCACTTGAAGATTGGGCCGTTCCGCCAGTGCAGATCCTGCTCAGCACTACCGCTGCCACAGGCTGCCATGCTGTAGGTGGCATGCCACTGTAATTGTGTGCTTGCGTGGAAAAAAATTGTGGCTCAGAACGGCAGGACTCGCCATGTATTATACGTGGCAAATGCTGAGCGGGGCAGCGCAGGCCTGGTGGTCACTCCATCTCCTCCGACAAGCTGGCAATGACAACTTCGCGGTGTTGCACTGCGCTACAGGAGCTCCGCCGCCGTGCACCCGGGCGTGCGCAATGCCATGCACATGTAACAGTGTCAACTGCGCATCCCATGACGGAACGTCCGGTGCCACACCCACCATGCCGTCCACACCCATGCAACTGGCACATGACACTGTCCAAAGCAGAGAGATTGCGCATGCAAAAACACTGCTGCAACCCACCCCGCGCACTGCTGCAAACCAGCGCATCTAACCGCACTGGTTACCATGTGCTGACGCATACTCTGGTACAAGTGGGGTCACGCAGGCCACGGCAGCATCACACACACACACACACACACACACACACACACACACACACACACACACGCACACAAAAACACCAGGAATTTCAATGCCATTTGCTGCCGCACTGCCCTGCCGCTGCGCGCAGATGAAGCCGCTGACGACGTTCATCCTGCCGAGCGGGGGGCTGGCGGCGGCGCACCTGCACATGGCACGCGTTGTGTGCCGGCGGGCGGAGCGTGCAACCATACCCCTCGTGGACTCTGGCCATGTGGACGTGGAGGTGCGTTGATAAAATTGAAGTACAGGCCAATTTAAAAAAAACAACAGTAGTATTATAAATACGTACATGTATAGATGCTGGTGGACCATTCTACATCTCAAAAGCGGCCATAATGTGCTCGTTTCTGTCGCAGTGGATATGCACGTGTTGCCTGAGCCCCGAAGGCGCTTGGTACGCCATTTCCCGGCCGCCTTTACTCCTTTACCAAAAGGTTTAAGTGGGCAATCGGACTGCTTTACCCGCCTGGAATCTGTACGGTATATGGTCACAGCCAGTAGTATGTCACCATCTTACATGTGTGCATGCATGCCAGGCCTCTGTTCCAGTGCGTGGTGCTGAGCATCACCATCTTGCTGACTAGCTACAGGAGGCGGTAATCTGCACTGTGTATGGTCACCACCAGCACTATGCCCCCATCTTCTTCTGTGAATCTACCTCTATCTACAGCTACTCCACAGAAGTACATCGTGTACATGCATGCTAGGCTTCCGTTGCAGTGCATAGCGCTGAGCACCACACCATATTGTTGACTAGCAACAGGAGGCGGCACGATTGAGCATGTTTTTACAGTCCACAAAGCACGCCATGTGCACACCGCTTCCAGCACCCCAAGCTTAGTTCAGTACACATGCATGGATGTAGTTGAGGACTATACATGTGTATGCTTGCATGCTCGTTGTACATACTACTGTCATACCTGACATGTTTTACGGTATCGCACCATACAATAATTAAGGTGTCATCGTTTTTGGTGTGTTGCATGTCTGCCTGTGAAAAGATGCAGCGCTGCTGTGTGTGTGACTGAGCGAGCAACTTGACAGTCCAACTTACTGGAAGTGTGAAAGCAAGATGGCACCCGTTGCTACTTCCGCACATGCAACTGCCCAGGTGCACAACTTCACAAGTCTGTACTACAGTAGTACTGCCTCAGGAACATACATGACATACTTGTGAAGTCAACAGTACTACTGAAGCACGTACTACAGTACTATGTTACACTTGGTACATACTGGTACCGGTTCATAAAGAGCCTACTCAAAGTGTTGTGAAAAAAAAAGGGCATACACACACACACCTGCCTCAAGTGCAGCCACCATCAGTCTCACTGCCCTGTCGGTGGCACAGTAATGTGGTAGTACTACAGTACTAGTAGCATTTTCGTCTGGGAGGGCTTGTGCATGCATGTGTGGCGGGGGGGTGAGCGCGCTACCCTGTATAGCGCCCTGGCGGACAACCTGCCCTGGCAGGTCAAGTGCTAGCCTTCCTTGGCTAAGGCCTGCCTGGGAGCAACAGTTCTTGTCCTCGATTGTAGAGTGCTGTGAGTGCATGTATGTGCTGCCAGGCATGTGCCAATGCTTCGTGCACGCCGGCATGCGTGACACGGGCCGTTCCACGCTCACAAGCGCATATAAACAAAGCTACACGCACGCGCCCTTGTCAAATGCTATGAACCACACCCTGGCAGTCGGTGAGCCATGCCAGCGCCATCCGCCAGTGGCCGTGCATCTGCTGAGCACACTGCCACTATAACTGCCGCACCGTGTTACTGCAGGTGGGCCGGTACCTGAACCGCCTCAGCGACTTCCTCTTTGCCGCGGCACGATACGCGTGCCACATCGAGGGCGCCACCGAGACCTACTGGCACAAGATGCGGGAGTGAGCACGGGAGTTGAACAGGGGGTAGGGGGGGGACAGGCTGGGGGGGGGGGGGGCGCCTTCACACACACACATCATTTGACTGCTTGTCTGTTTATGACTGTACATGGCGATAGACCTGTGCTGGTGCGGTGCAGGTGCGGTGCTGGTGCGGGCTGCTGTGACTGCGGCACGCCTGAAAAAAAGCTGAACAGAGACGGTCTGAGGGACAGGACTGTCACACTCAGAGTGGGTGCCGCGCTTGCTGGTGGCCGCTAGGGTCGGCTTGTCGCTGCTGCTGCAGCTGGCAGTGGCATGCATTTATGCATTGGCAAGCTGCATTGCACTTGTGTGCCATGGTGAAATGTAGTGCATGGTGCCCTGTTGCTGCTGCTGCTGCTGCTCATGTGTGTATAGTTATCACGTACCCACAGCCACGGTGACTGACAGATATTCAGTGGTGCTGTGCGCCTGCAATGCCCTGCACGATAAGGGTAGCACACGCCCAGGTGCGTCCAGTGCGCGTGGTCAAAAACATCTGATGCGTCAGTTGGTCTGCCAAAGTCTGGCAAGCATCAGTATCCAGGCGGCGCACGTGCGGTGTGCTTCGTGCACCAACACTTTTCAGCACTGCTGAGTTGACATGCTAGCATGTGCTCTCTGAACTCATAGGGACGTCCCTTCACTCTCCAACCTTTGGCAAACAAGGTTTCGCACCATGCCATGCATGCGGAAAAGAAATGTTGAAGGTTTGCTGCTGCGCATGCTCAGCCATGGCCCATGGCACACCCGCGGTACCGGGCAAACATGCGCAGCGCTGCTGCCATGGCAGGGCAAAAACATGCGCCTTGTGTTTCGCCGTTTTACCGGACAGAAGCCTACAGAAACGCCTTTTCGCCCAAAGTTGCAGTTCAGAAAACGCAGGAACAGGCGGGAAGCACGGAGAGTGCCTGCACACACACGCCAACCTCCCACCGCAGCACCACAACACACTTGCACCATGGAGGGCCTGAAGGACGCGTCCAAGCGTGAGGGCGAGGCGGCCAGGGCAGCGCTCCCCGGCTTCGTGCAGCAGCAGAACGAATTCATCGCAGCCAACTTCTCCACAGATCTTGCCACAGTGGAGCAGAAGTTCACCGGTAAGCGTGGCGGCACACCAGCCGTTCTGCACCTTCTGCTGCTTGCTAGCACACCCACACCGCAGCTGCCTCTGCTTCCGCTGACGCTGGGTGACCATGCTGCACAGCGCCCCTGGTGTGGTGACAGGCGTGTAGCTGCAAGCTGCCTCGCTTGCCCTGGACGGCAACTTCTTGACACACTGTACCCGTCTGTTTCGCGTTGTGTCGCACAGCGGCCGTGACGTCCGCGGGCAACACGCCTGCCACCAACCCCACCCTGGCAACGCTGGTGCCACAAGTGCAGGGCAGTCTGGCTACCAGCATGAACCTGCTGCTGGCACTACGTGAGTCAACTGGTGCACGCGTGGTTGCATCGTATGTGTGTGACTGCTGCTAGCCGGTGCGCCGTTGCTGCAGAGTCAGACCAAGTCCTCGCACCTCTGCCAGCAAAACAAATGCTGCCAGCCGCGCCTGCTGCTGGCACCTCGTAAGCTTGGTGGCACCAGCCAGCACGGGGTGTGGGTTTACTGTCGTTTGCTTGTGCCAGCACAAGCAGCATGCTGCAACTGGTGACTGCAGCCGAGCCTCGCAAAGCCCCAGATGCGTATTCAGCATGCACTGCACGCCAGCCCTCCTGCGGTAGCTTGCCGCGGCACATCTTCCTGGCAGCAGCCGGCCGCAACGACGTGTTACTACTGCTAGGCTTTGCGCAGCGTTGCCATGGTTGCACGCCTGTGCTGCCCGCCTGTTGACTGCTGTGCGCTGCTGGCGCTTCTGCTGCTGAGCACCACTACCGCTGCTGAGCGCTGCTGCTGGTGCTGATGCTGGTGCTGCTGCGTCTCACTGGTGGTACGCGCACGGCTGCAGATCGGTGGATTCTGGTGCACATCCCCATAATTGAGGACGGCAACAACTTTGGCGTCGGCGTGCAGCAGGAGGTGCGCAGAGGCGGTGGGCAACCTGCTCAGCAGTGTGCGCACGCAGTGGGCATCTTGCTCAGCAGTAGCCAGCACCGCGCAGCATCAGCACCAGCAGTAGCTGCTGGTGCAGCAGTATAGTGGCGGCAGCGCAACATCCAGTCCGCAGCACACCAAACTGTTGATGCACACAGGTCGCGCCACGCACATCAGACTTGAGCACCAGCGCATGCCAGACTGCCAGTTTTTGCAGCAAGTAATGCGCACGCCCACGCACTGAAATGGCGCAGCATGTGCCAGCGGCATGCTTGCAGGTACCGGCATATGCACTCCGTCAACTGGCTAAATACGTCCATGGTGACATGCCGTGGGTGGAATGTGCTTGGGCAGGTGGCCAAGCTCATAGCGGAGGGCGTTACAAAGCTGGAGGCGGCGTTTGACAAGCTGCCGGAGTACCACGAGAAGAGGGCCGCAGCGTAAGTTGAACTTGGTGCATTGAAGCTGAAGTTGGTCAATGGCAGTTACTGCGTCGTCTAAATTGACCTACTGTAGCTGACCTGCCGTTTTTACTGCAGTTGTGGCGACAGAGGGGGCCCATTTTATTGGTCAAGAGACGGGTCCGGTTTTCTTCCGATATGCGTTGATCAACTTCCGGCACGCAAGCCCTGTTTGTTAATAACGATGTGCTTTGCATCATCCTTTTAACGTGCCAGTATCCAGTCACATCTTGCGCTCTCAGCCCACGGTGCACATACGTTGACGCGCCTTTACTGGCCTGGATGGAAACTCACATGAAGTTCTTAATTGTGATTGCTCATGTGCTATGATACTTGCTTCATGCACCTTGTTATCATTATATCACGCTATCAACCTAAGCCCTGAAGTGCAGGCAAACTTGTGATTTATCATGTGCTATGATACTTGCATCATGCACCTTGTTATCATTATCTCACGCTGTCAACCCGGAACCTGGACATGCAGCCAAATGTATCGTACATAGTACATGTGCACTTCAGGTACAGTCACATGTATGCCCTACAGTGCAGGGTACTGCTACCTGGGCTCACCCTCATGCATGTGCACGTACATGCATGTGGGTGCCTGACATGCGGCTGCGCAGGTGGGAGAAGCTGGCCAGCAAGGAGGAGACCAGCGTCAAGAAGAGCGAGGGCTCGTCCACAGCCAAGGGCGGCAAGGATGTGAGTGTCTGGCAACTGCATCCACTGCTCGTGTCATACTTCAGAGTATGTGCTTCGAAGTATGTACATCATATTCAAGTAACAAAAAAGGTAATGGCATTGTAAATACTTCAGAGGCAATTCATGTACGCCGCATTTTTTTTTCTGGGCATATAAACACGTCATATTTGTACCCATAATGTACCAAATAGTTATACGCCCTGACCCATCACTAATCATAATATATCTGAAGTACTCTTTACCATGTAGGTATGATAGATACTTCAAAGTACTACTGTACATATGCGTCCAGGTAGTATTCAGGCGTATTTACGGTGCGGAACCCATGTCCTGTTCGACTTACACAATACAAGAAGATCAGGTCAGGCACCACACTACACATCATGTGACCACCTAAAATAAAACCATGCTGACCGCTCGCGTTAAACATAGCTGAGGATGGCCCATAGGGCATGCTGCCACAGCACTGCGAGGGCTTGCTGCATCACGAGTCGGCTCTCAGTGGTTGCACGCAGTGTTTCTAGTCTGTCGGTGTGTGCTTGCGCCTATGCCAAACGCAGCCTGCCATGTATGAGGTAGGGACTCCAGACGGCAGTATATCCTATGGCGGGCCGGCCTGCCCACTCGGACACCCGGCTCGCCTCTCGTTGTGGTCCGGTCACCTATGGCAGTTACATGGTCTCTTGCTGCCGAAATAGTACCGTAGCAGGCCCATGCAGCAGATTGCAGTCACAGTCTTCGATATTTGAACAAGTGTCATTGGGATGTGTGTGCACAGCGGCCATACCACAACGCTTCCATGTCACCAAATTTGGTACAACTTGTTTAAGCTACAAACCAAAAGGGACATTTGCTTATGTGGCTGAGCGGTTTCTGCACACACGATACAGCGTGCAGGCAGCAGTGCCGCTTGCTGATACGCATGGACGGTGCTGCTGCGGATTCGCGAGCTTGCCTGGGCATGGTGCAGCAGGCGCCAGGGTGCCTGAATGGGGGGGGGGGGGGGGTCTCCCCTTGTTACTTTTTCTGTTATGATTCGTTGACCAGCCCCCAGAATGTTTTCGTTGTTGTTGGACAAACTACTGTTGACTTTGAACCAAGGAGAAAAACCGAATGTGGAGTGGAGCAGCAGTAGCTGCTGGGCTCACAACCCGGAGATCAATGTTCACAGCCACTCCCCTTTTACCGAACCCATTGCAACCACTTCAGCACACGCGTGATAGCCAGATTCTACATGCGCATGTGGCGAACTTGATCTGGCGCACCGCAACGTTGGCGCGCAGCATGTAGGGAATTTCGCACACGTCTCACCTGCACTCGCCTCCACACGTTTTGATGTGCGCTTAGGGGCAATGCGACCGGTGCGCACTTATACAGTCTTTGACATGTGCCACTACTACAGAAGTGCCGGTATTTGTAAGTACATCGCACGTTGCATTCGTGCTGCCCCCTCCTCAGGTTGCCGGGTGGTGCGAGCAGTGTGCCATTATGCGAGTAAAAACAAATGGGTGGCCAGCTGGCTCAGCACACGAGAAGCTGGTGCAATTCTCTTGCACCAGTGATCTGAAGTCTGAAACAGCAACAAAAACAAATGGTGAAAAGGCACACAGTCAAGACTTTGCCCACATGTTGTGTGTGCATTATTTTCAATTTACACGTACACACATCAACAGGAACACTACTAGCCCACTAGTACTACCTGGCACCAAGCCAACATCCGGTAGATGCTCTGGAAACGCTCCGACAATGCCTCATGGCGTTATCATGACCTGACACACACCGCCACGTACGCGCGCCGCCGCTGCCCTGCTGCAGGGCGACGAGTCCAAGACCACCACGAGCACCAGCACCGACACCACCAACACCGTGTCGCGCCAGATCCCGGACGGCGTGCGCGCGCTGGTCGCCATGGACGTGCGCTGCTACGTGCAGCTGCACAAGGCCACCCAGGTAAGCGCTGCACACAGCGGCCGCTGTCTGTGCCCTGCGCGGCCCATGTCGCCACTGTGTCTGACCCTTTGCTTGAGATGTTTTTGACTGTGACTCATCAAACCTTGTTGTACTGGTGAATTGCCTATTGTAGCAATGTCACGTGCGTCAATGGCTGGTTGACTAGCTGGAGACGTATTCCCTCTGAACCAGTCGGCCTTTCTGCCGAAGCAAAGTAACGACACCCGCTGCATGCCCGCTGCGCTGCCTGAGAGGAACGCGTGCGCTGGGCGCATGCACATGTTACCGGTATTTTGCCTAGGCGCATGAGGGTCAACTGGCACTTCAAGTAACCCTTTACTGTCATCACTGTACCATACCTTAAAGTTTTCACGCCTCTTCCAAATTAAGTGGGGCGCGCCAGTATGGGGGGAGGGCACGCAAACTGCTGAGTGCCCACCGAAACCCTTCCATGCGGCAAGAACCTCAGCGCAGCCGCGGTTTACAAGCACTGACCGTGCCACAACTGCAAATGCTTCCGCCCACATATGCGCAGCTGGCGCGTGACACGCTCCTCTTCTGCGCGGACATGGTTGAGAAGAACAACACCAAGCTGCGCCAGCCCAAGGGGGACTCCTCGCACGGGGGCGCCCCTGGCTTCATGTTCTGAGGCGTCTTCTTTTACACAAAAATGCTGCTATTGCAACACAGAAACGCTGCCGCCGCAAGGCTTGACGCTGCCACGTTGCTAGTTTTGGGGAGAGTGTGTGTGGAAGGGGGGGGGGGGGGGGGGGGTGGGGGGAATGGGCATGCTTTTGAGGCAGCCTTCACAATCGGCGTTGGCATGCTGCTGCTGCAGCCGAGTATGTGGCCCACTTTGAGCATGCGCATGGCAGCCAGGGGCGGCAGGGGCGCAAGCTGCTGCTGCTGCCGCCGTTGCTCCTGATGGTGCGCGCGTGGCGGCAATAGATGGCGCTTTGACGCCTTGATGTCAGCTGCTGGTGCGTGTTCGTGCCACGGCGTGTGCGCCTGTGACCACTCCCAAACATGTGTACGTGGACGGGGCCTGCACTGCTTCCGGACTTGACTGCTGGTTTGATGTTGGAAACGGGCTTGTTTGGAGAGCATTTGTAGTGCAACAGGCGCAGGGCTTCTCTTCAGACATGTTTGAGGCACACAATAGCTTGTTGCCACCACAACGCATGCGCTTACTTGCTCTGGGCGCCAACGCCATTTGAAACCAAAACAGCGCTGACCCCGTCCTGCCTTTACATGCTACAGAGTGTCTATTTTCAATACACGCGATGCTCCGCAAGTGGTCGTCTGAAGGTGCTCTCGAAAGATAGACCTCCTCCGAGTATACATACCGTATCCCATTGGAAGCGCTTTTATGGAGCGCACAAGACTTGCGTGCCACAAGTACTTGGAGTTTTGATGGTAGTCATAGAGACACAAGGGCATGTGCGCACCGGTATTTATCAAGTACGGGTAGCTGCACACCGAGGACACAGGTCTGGAGTACTGGTAGAGTGTAGTCAGTTCTAACTTTCTAAGTGACACATCATGTTGAAGTTGTTGCCCGGTTTCTTGAAGTTTTGGTGCCCATCCGGGTGGTGTGACGGTGAGGTTGTGCTTTTTTTTATCAGCACACAGGCACACAGAGGAGGTGTGGGAGCGTGAGGTGCTGGCTGGTTGTTAGCAGCGATGGCGGAGGAAGCATCTAAGTGCATGAGGACAGCAGGCACGCCAGAGCACACTGGCGAGTCGCGGCTGCTGGAGGTGTTTACCATCGCAGCCAGCTTCCGAAGGAGGGATGGAGCCTTGATAGGGAGCTGAGGTCGGTCAGGCCTTCTCTCAAGGTAAAGCCGTCTGGCGACAGGGTGCCTCACGCCATGGTATCACGCATCCTCGCGTTCCCTACCGTGGTGCATCTGGAGCTGACGGGCACTTTCGCAGCGGCCAATACCACCAACCCTTGGCAGCTGCCTCGGGGGCTGCGGCGCCTGCAAGTGTACCGTTTTGGGGGGCAGCTGGGCCCAGTGCCTGCAGGCTTGCAGGTTCTGATTGTGCAGCAGGGCAGTTCCTCATCATCGGGCGTGCAACCTCAGGGCCTACCATTCGCCCTGCCGCCTAGCCTGGAGAAGCTGGGGCTGTACGACGTGCAGCTGGCATCGCAGCTGTTGCTGCCGGAACGCGTGCATTGTCTGCACCTGGTACGCTGTACCATTCCACCAGCTACACTTCAGCTGCCATCAGGGCTAACGTCACTCATCGTGGACAGCACCGGCTCACTCGACAGCGGAGTGGTTCACCTTGGGTTACTACCACCTGGCCTGCTGCATCTCCGCCTCATGGACTGTCCGGCGCCTGTTGGCACCCTGCCAGATATGCTACAGGAGCTGCACCTGGCGTACGCGGTGGATGGAATTGGCCTGTTGCCGCCGGGGCTGCGGAAGCTCAACCTCGGATGCTACTCAGGCGTGTTGCAGCAGCTGCCACCACAACTGCTGGAGTTGGTGGTGGGTTCACACGGAGAGGAGGACACGCCCCTGCCGCCCCTGCCGCCATCCCCTGCGGTGCCTGAGCATGAGCGGCTGTGACATACCTACACCGCCCCTTCCTGAGGGCCTGCTGGTGCTGCAGCTGGAAGATGCGAGGTTGTCAGTGCCGCCACTGCCGCGCTCTCTGCGCCATCTGTGGTTGGATGGCTGGGACTTTGACAGCGGCATGGTGTTCCCAGATGCGCTAGAGGTGGCGCACCTGACCACATGCTCGGAGGACCTGGCCGCGGACTGCCGCATGCCTGCGCTGCCCGACAGCCTTGTGGGGCTGACATGCTGGATCAACCCGTCTACGGCCGAGCTTCCTTCCGTGGCTGTGCCGGTACTCTGCATGGATGCGCTGCCGCCACACCTGGCGCTGCTGCGGCTGGACGGCGTGCGCCTGTGCGACGGGTGCGCTGTGCCCAGCAGCGTGCGCACACTGGTCACCGGGCGGCACCTGCAGGGGATGGCGGCAGCCTCACGTTTGAGAGCGGAGTGCCGCCTGTGCGCTTTGAGTGTGCAGTGTCTGGTCCTGACCACATGAGCGCATGGTGTGAGTTGTTGCCGGAGTGAGCAGTGGGAATGGCAGTGTACGCGCGTGCAGGGGCGCGCCGCGTGTGTGGATTGCTTTTTGATTGGGCTGCATGCCTAGGTATGCCCCCCGCAGATGTGCACCATGGGCAGGGCTTCTGCACCTGTGCACACAGGATGGCAGACAACGCATGTGTGTATGCAGCAGCCACGTACAGGGAGTCACAGGGAATGGGCACACACATTCATGTATGCGTGCGTCTTGTGTGTTTGCCTTGGTGCTGCCCGCCTTGTTGCGCGCCACGTCCTGCGGCTGCTGGTTGCACACCAGCATGTCACTTGCGCGCATTTGTAGAGCTTGCACAAGGTGAATGTGCCCCAGGGTGTGCTGCGGTGCTACGTCTGTGCACGGCATGTGTCGCCAGGTTTACAGCATGTGCGTGGCAAATGCATTTGCGCGTGTACAGTGCCTGCGCTTCGGGCCAAGTGCTTTTGCTGCGCAGCCTTAGTGTTACTCTCATCGCCAGCACTGCGTGCCATCAGTGCTCTAGATTGAACAATCGCAGAGTTGCTGTGTGCACCGCAACGCGCATTCCAGGCACTGCCAATGCCGCTGCGACGCACCAAATTCTGGCAATGCACTTGTACACTCCGCCCATGTGCACGGTTTGCTGCCCGACAGCTCAATCCTTGCACGGGTACCCAGCTTGCACTGCATGTTCCGTCATTGTAGCCAGCAATGCGCCAACATGGCACGTGAGTGCCTCCAAGTTCATGCCATCGGAAAAGCAGTCACTATACGGTACTTAGCAGACAGTGCATGGCACCGCCTGATATGCATTCCTCAGTAGCACTGCCAGCACCGTCTGGTAGCTGCTAATGCGACCGAGTGCCATCCATGTATCCTGATGCAGGCACTCTGAAAACGCCACCGACATGGCAGACACTGTGTAATGATGTTCGATAACCAAGTGCTGTAATCCGCGGTGCCCACGCAAACTGCCCACACAGACTAGCAACCGTGTAGGGTTTCATGTGGTACAAGCTTTGGTTTTTGTTAGTGTCTGCGCACGGTGTGTGGGCACTGTGTGTGGGTAGTTTAGAGTCAACCAGTGGGTCTTTGCGGGCACCAAGGCATGTGGCCATGGGCATCAGCGTGCCGCCAAGTGGCTCATTAACGGTTTCAGGTGCCAAGCCACTGTGTGGCGCCCGTGCCTGCCTGCGATGCGCAGCTGCTAATTAGCTGTGTATGACGTTTTTATACTAGTCATGTGCGCACCACCCCGGGTATGTTACGGTATGTATCGACAGGGGGTTGGCTCCGCGGCTCTGCAGCGGCCGGTGGGCTGGCGCTCGGCGGGCCCAGCAGTGACACGTGCAGGTCGGGGGCAGGTTGACCCACCACCGGCAGGGCGGTGCATGTGGTGCACATGCCCTGTGTTTCTGGTACATGTCTATTGCTTCTGCGTTGTATGCACTTAGGCAGTGCTCTGCTGTGTGCTGAGGTGTGCTGCTCAGCACGGACATTCACAGCAACTTCAACTTGACAGTTTGGGGGCATGAGCACTGTGCACGTGCAACTGTGTGTTTGTGGCTTTGAGACAGTGTAGGGCCGGGGGCGCCTCTGCACTCCAATACACGGCTTTGGTTGTGTGTTGTGGGCAGCAGCTAGTGTTGGCTTTTTGCCTGTTGCTGGTGTTGCCCTGAGATGCCGTGCTCTCACCTCATGCATCACTCACCAGCTCCGATGCGGTGCTGCAAGGTACCTCACGTGACGGAAAGCTTCTGGGGGCGCCAGCGCGCCACGCATGCGCGCAGCTCGCCAAGCGCTGTGAACAGCCGCACAGCTGGGACTGCCACTGGTACACTGCAAGGGCCCTCGGGCACGTACAGGCCCATGAAGCAGTTGGTGCCGTGTCCGAAGGGGGCGAACAGCAGGTCGCCGGCGCGCATAGGCGGCTGCCGGATCGCGGGCGGGAACGCGTGCAGCGCGGGCTCATGCACTCCACCGTGCGGCCTAAGTACGCTGCGTGCATGCGGCTCGTGGCACTGGCGACACCCAGCCGCCGTGGCACTGCCACAGCTCAGCAGTGCGCGCGACGCCGGACGCCAACCTCACGCACGCTGCACACACATCCCCCTTTAAGTGTGTGTATTACTTGGGGCATGTGGGCACCAGGGTTAGTTGAAGTTTGTGTATTAGTCATGGAGACATGGGGGCATGTGGGCACCGGGTACAAACTACGGGTATTTAGTCGGGC